>CM067317.1:47485516-47663755 GCA_034231615.1 Meghimatium bilineatum | reverse complement strand
TATTATATATATATATATATATATATTATATATATATATATATATGTTGTTCAGTCATTTCTCTGTATTGTTTCACGGATATTTGCATGTGTTTGTCTATTTTATGGTTTTGCTGTTTAACCTCTGATCTTCTAGTTCTAACTCTTTCAGGTTATATCTATCTTTAGTTGTGCCACGTGAACCTCAATTGTGGCATTATTACTCAACGTTTTTTTTTGTTGCATATTTATTTCTTGATGAAGGTCTTTTGGTCGAAAAGTATATTCGGGTGTGCTATTATGCATATTTCCAGAGATTAGCAAACTTTCATTTCCTTGTTCCAAATTTTACCTGATCAATACTTCAAACCGAGACCTTCGACTGAGTACTACAGACATCTGCGTTCAGGACCTAGAAGGTGCGTTCATGACCTAGAAGGTGCGTTCAGGACCTAGAAGGTGCGTTTAGGAGATAGAAGGTTCGTTCAGGTCCTAGAAGGTGCCATGCGTTCAGGACCTAGAAGGTGCGTTCAGGACCTAGAAAGCTGGTTTTCCGGTATGTTGATTATTTCTTAGCGTTTAAGTGGTCGGTCTTTGCTATTTTTGGCTGGTGAAACCAAGTATATAAATAGTGATTAATTGATAGCACGACAGTAATCAAAAACGTAACAAATGAAGTTTTGCTTACTTTCTGCACTTATGTCTTCTATACTGCAGATTTTCATGCCTAAGCGGTTGGTGGGAAATGTTTTCTCAATTTAAATCCGAGTTTTGGTATGGCGTATGGCGGATAGATACAACATAGCATACCATATCTTACAGTAGATGTCGCTTATTTTCGAAAACAACATATAAAATGAACACAAAATTGCACTATATAAAATGATCATCATACTATCACTATACTACCAATGTCAAACGTGGACATTAACAAAGAAAGCAAAAAGAAAACTTGTTACAACAAAAAAATTGTCTACGTAGAATCCTCCGAGTAACAATAAGAGATAAAATCAGAATTGAAAGCATCAGAAGATTAACAAACACAATGCCAATCCTGGATTACATCAGAAGACAACAGATTAAATGATATTCACATTGCTTCCAGATTACTATCAGACAGTGTCCCTCAAAAAGAATTACTATACAGACACGGTTGCTACAAAGCCAGGGGCAGACCATGCAAACGATGGTTTATATAAATAAAGGAGTAAACGAAAATAAACAGATATAAAGCAGACATAAAGTCATCTCCATAGAACTCTTCTACCCCTAATTCTGCAAGGCACAAAAGGGTATAACACGAAAAGAACAAGGAACGAGAAGTAAGGTCGATATGTTAGACTGTGGTCGTCTCACAACCGTGAGGCCCAGAGTTCGTCTCCGTGTAAGAACTGCATTTTTTATTCTGTCAGTAGATACATTTTAAAAAACTCGTACAGTACACGACGTGGCGACAGCAAGGTGGGTGTGCAGCGTTTATCACACAGCTAGAGTTTTATCCTAGCACAATTAACTCAGTTCTCTACACTTTTCGAAACCTTTCAAGTACATTAAAACGAACTACCTGTGCAATCTAGGAATATAATTCAGAAATTAAATACTTAAATATGAATGACCGCCGATAACGGGCGTGTCGAGTCATAATATAAATATAATGACGACATAGCGCATTAACATTCTTTGGACCTCATCCTGCTGGAAATCTAGTAGTACCATTGTCCTGCTGTAAAAGATATACAGAGGGAGTGTGAGAATGAACACTGAAGAAGAAATATGTGTAGACACGTTGACGTATTTTAGATCGATATTTATTTTCATATAACGCCTTGCTGATCATGACTTTGTAGAGTTAATTTTTAGGGAACTATTCGTAATCTTTTTTCTCTCTCAGACAATGTGGAAATAAATACATCAATAAACAAAATTCTTTAATACATGTCTCAGTATATGGTGTATGCTCACCATGTGTCTACATACAAGCTCGGTAGTGGTTCACATTGTACACACACGTCTCAGCGGGAAATCCAGGAAATTCATGTTCCATTCATGCGTAAAATCAGCTTCGACGCTGTTGAAGATAAGCCGATTTAGTATACATCCATCAGCAGAACATATGTTAAATCATTCATTAAACTAGAGGTCGTGGTGACTAGACCACCACAACCATGACTTCCATTATTTTTTTATGGTTGTAAATCTCTGATATAACCGAATTGAACTAACGTCCGCTGTTGAAAGGAGCGTACTTAACTAACTATAAGAGGTAAATTTTTCTTAACCAAAGAAAAAATCTATGCACGTATAATGTCAGATGTTGTAGTGGGAGGATTATCTGAACTCAGACATCCATCAGTTTATTGGTTTACATCTATGATACGACAAAATTGGACTCACGTCTGTGCTTGAAAAGAAGGTGCCTCACATAAGTGACATTTTTTCACAAATTTAACAGCAGTTTATTGATATCTAGTTTATCAAACAAATTGATCTGCCTATTGCAGACGATGTATATTCACGATGTCATTTGAGTCAGTTCAGTCCAACGTAAGGGCGCCTGTCAAGTTAATTCCAACGTAAGGTCGTCTGTGACTCAAGTTAATTCAACGTAAGGACGTCTGTGACTCAAGTTAATTCCGACGTAAGGACGTCCTGTGACTCAAGTTAATTCCGACGTAAGGACGTCTGTGACTCAAGTTAATTCCATAGTAGGGACGTCTGTGACTCAAGTTAATTCCAACGTAAGGACGTTTGTGACTCAAGTTCATTCCAACGTAAGGACATCTAGTAGTAAAGAATAATCATGTCAGTCGTCGTGTGTCTGTTATTTCAGAGAATTCAAAAGACTTGCTCTTGTTGGTTGGCTTGTCTCGAGGTAACGATATGATAATCATGTTAATCCTGTGAAACGATGACCACTAGTGATTGCTCACGCCAATGTCTATCACATGCTCTCTATATCAATGGGCTCTGTATATCACGGGCTCTGTATATCACGTGCTCTATATATGGTTCGGTCACTTTCATTGAGATTTAGAATTGAGCTGTGATGACAAATCGCAATTTTGGCAATGAAGTATTCACACAACAATGCAAAGATTGTATTCACACAACAATACAAAGATTGTATTCACACAACAGTTCTAAGATTGTATTCACACAACAGTTCTAAGATTGTATTCACATAACAGTTCTAAGATTGTATTCACACAATAATTCTAAGATTGTATTCACACAACAATGCTTAAGATTGTATTCATACAACAATGCTAAGATTGTTTTCATACAATAATGCTAAGATTGTTTTCATACAATAATGCTAAGATTGTATTCACATAACAGTTCTAAGATTGTATTCACACAATAATTCTAAGATTGTTTTTCATACAATAATGCTAAGATTGTATTCATACAATAATGCTAAGATTGTTTTCATACAACAATGCTAAGATTGTATTCATACAACAATGCTAAGATTGTTTTCATACAATAATGCTAAGATTGTATTCACATAACAGTTCTAAGATTGTATTCACACAATAATTCTAAGATTGTTTTCATACAATAATGCTAAGATTGTATTCATACAATAATGCTAAGATTGTTTTCATACAACAATGCTAAGATTGTATTCATACAACAATGCTAAGATTGTTTTCATACAATAATGCTAAGATTGTATTCACATAACAGTTCTAAGATTGTATTCACACAACAATGCTAAGATTGTATTCACACAACAATGCTAAGATTGTATTCATACAACAATACTAAGATTGTTATCACAAAACCAAAAGATTACATCCAGAAAACGATGATAAGATTACATCAACAATGAAATGATGATTTTATATCCACACAACATTGATGAGATCAGACCCACACAACAATGCAACGATTAGACCCACACAAGAATGCAACGATTAGACCCACACAACAATGCAACGATTAGACCCACACAACAATGCAACGATTAGACCCACACAACAATGCAACGATTAGACCCACACAACAATGCAACGATTAGACCCACACAACAATGCAACGATTAGACCCACACAACAATGCAACGATTAGACCCACACAACAATTGCAACGATTAGACCCACACAACAATGCAACGATTAGACCCACACAACAATGCAATGATTAGACCCACACAACAATGCAACGATTAGACCCACACAACAATGCAACGATTAGACCCACACAACAATGCAACGATTAGACCCACACAACAATGCAACGATTACCCTGTAAACAGCTGAAGATATCATAGTGTTGAACCCAGAGCATTTGCTATTTACACTAACACACTGCACAATCATCACTTCAATTTTTATCTTAACAAATAATAGCGCACCTATTGATCAGTCTTCCCGACGTTTAATAAGGATATGGCTATTAATTGTGTTCGACATCTACCACTGCCACCTACAATTTAAAGAAATGAGACCGCTCTTTAAATGCACGTACACCGCGGCATTTGTTACCCCTTCCACCTGTCTGCCCCGCTGCCTTACTTCAGAGATATTCCAAAAATTACCTGTGTATCAGACAAAATGGAAGACTTTATGACGTAGTAGCGACTGTGTGAACGTGGATTTTTGCAGGCTAAAAATGAGTGAGAAATTTCCTTTTCAAAACATTCATAACTCGAGGGTTAGGGTTGGAATCATGCTGTATGTGGGCCAACAATATTTTTCAGTAAAGTATGAGGCAGGTCAAAAGGTAGAGGTCTCGTATTCTTGCTCTGCGATTCATCAC
The DNA here is from genome assembly GCA_034231615.1 of Meghimatium bilineatum. Taxonomy (NCBI): domain Eukaryota; kingdom Metazoa; phylum Mollusca; class Gastropoda; order Stylommatophora; family Philomycidae; genus Meghimatium; species Meghimatium bilineatum. The sequence goes on along the minus strand of CM067317.1, from coordinate 47,659,013 downwards.
CTGAACAAATATGAAAAAATGTAAGTCTCTGGTCATTCTCCCCCCCCCCCCCCCCCCCCCCACTCACTGCCACTAGTAAATGTTTGGTCACCTGCAGTAAAGAGATAAATCGTCATCATCAGGAAACAACCCCGCAGGCTGGAAATGTGAGGGCTGTGGTAACATAAGGCAATCATGGAGATAAACGGAAATTGGTAGGTTGGTACTAATATTTATCACTAAAACAATAGTAGCTTTCACACCTGTACCACCTGCTTACCTGAGTATATGAACCTGTTGCTCAAAGCTACCTTGATCTGTTTCACTGACATTGTTTTTATATTGTTATTGCGCTTCTTACATGTCTTGGTCTAACTCGTGTGTTGCAGGGACCGATAGAGGAGCAAAGAATAGAGACAATGTGACATGTACTGTATGTCGTAAGTGTAACTAAGTAGGTTCTGGGCGAGGTTGGCTGTACAATTCAATAGAGGATCACAGTGACCACGAAGCTATGCGCAACTCGGATGTGTCGATCGAAAGTCAGATAAGGTAAACAAATGGTAAATTATGATTCAATGCTTTACGTTCTCGGAAATACAGTCTGCTAATCTGTGGGAGCGAGAGATTAAATAAAGAAGAAGAGTTACTCCATCTATATAAACATTTAAAGTGGACATTAATATAAACATTTAAAGTGGACATTAATATAAACATTTAAAGTGGACATTAATATAAACATTTAAAGTGGACATTAATATAAACATTTAAAGTGGACATTAATATAAACATTTAAAGTGGACATTGATATAAACATTTAAAGTGGACATTGATATAAACATTTAAAGTGGACATTAATATAAACATTTAAAGTGGACATTAATATAAACATTTAAAGTGGACATTAATATAAACATTTAAAGTGGACATTGATATAAACATTTAAAGTGGACATTAATATAAACATTTAAAGTGGACATTAATATAAACATTTAAAGTGGACATTAATATAAACATTTAAAGTGGACATTAATATAAACATTTAAAGTGGACATTAATATAAACATTTAAAGTGGACATTAATATAAACATTTAAAGTGGACATTAATATAAACATTTAAAGTGGACATTAATATAAACATTTAAAGTGGACATTAATATAAACATTTAAAGTGGACATTAATATAAACATTTAAAGTGGACATTAATATAAACATTTAAAGTGGACATTAATATAAACATTTTAAAGTAGACATTAATATAAACATTTAAAGTGGACATTAATATAAACATTTAAAGTGGACATTAATTTAGATCTTCTCGAATATCGCATGTTTTTGTATCTATGATTCTTTCACTCTGTCCATCTTTTCGTTTTATGAAAACTGTGCTAAAATGGTTGTGTTTAATCTGCAGCAACAACATGTCAAAATACAAACATACTGACTTATCATGAAATCATTACTTAAACAAAAACACACACATTGACTTATCATGACATCATTACTTAAACAAACACAAACACACACATTGACTTATCATGACATCATTACTTAAACAAACACACACACATTGACTTATCATGACATCATTACTTAAACAAACACACACACACACATTGACTTATCATGACATCATTACTTAACAAACACACACACATTGACTTATCATGACATCATTACTTAAACAAAAACACACACATAGACTTATCATGACATCATTACTTAAACAAAAACACACACATAGACTTATCATGACATCATTACTTAAACAAAAACACACACATAGACTTATCATGACATCATTACTTAAACACAAACACACACATTGACTTATCATGACATCACTATTTCAACATCCGATGATCAAGATCAAAGTCAAATAATAATTAATAAAGAGTATTTTTCTACCAACACTCTATTACCAATACCAGACTTGGACAAAACATCACACAATTATAAATGTTATCAATACCAGACTTGGACAATACATCACACAATTATAAATGTTATCAATACCAGACTTGGACAATACATCACACAATTATAAATGTTATCAATACCAGACTTGGACACTGACATCACATAAATGTTATCAATACCAGAATTGGACACTGACATCACATAAATGTTATCAATACCAGACTTGGACAATACATCACACAATTATAAATGTATCAATACCAGACTTGGACAATACATCACATAAATGTTATCAATACCAAACTTGGACACTGACATCACATAAATGTTATCAATACCAGACTTGGACACTGACATCACATAAATGTTATCAATACCAGACTTGGACACTGACATCACATAAATGTTATCAATACCAGACTTGGACACAGACATCACATAAATGTTACCAACACCGGACTTGGGCACTGACATCACACAAATGTTACCAATACCAGACTTGGACAATGACATCACACAAACACAATATGTCAATAATGCATTTTTCTAGACAGTGAGTGACAGGAAGTTTTGGAGTGGCTTGTGTGATAAAGACTACATGCTGTTGCTGTGGTCACGTCACGTACGGCTCAGTTATTTAATTTACGTTCTGAAAGATAACAGTTAGTCAGATATTTAGTGATCGGATCATCATTACTGTAAACTGGACACGTCCATTATTACTGCAATCTATAACTGAGCATATCCGCCATTACACTTCTGCTGACAGTACCGGTCCTATGCTGGTTGACTATCATTCTTCTGCACCCTCAAAAATGTTCACTTCTAGCAACACCGCCTTTCAATCCCTGATCTTTAATCCTAGCCATTGAAAAGGAATCATCATCCACATTAGTCTCACTCTCGCGTGTTATATCTCTTAAGGAGTTCAAAACGTCTGCTCGATCCATTGCCCGTGTCGCAATCACGCATGGCGCCAGCTGATTGCTTCGAACACCCACATGTTCCGACACGAAAATAAGTGTAGCTACTTTCAATCTTGCCTTTCTCAAGTCTTCAATCCACTGTTCGCAAACGAGACCCACTTGCATCTTCTTAATCATACTCATAGTCACTCAAGATGCAGACATGTTTTGCCATCGTTTTGCCTGCGAAATGTAAAAGAAAACAGTACTTACTGGGAGATTACATAAACTGTTTGATGTACCTCACAACCAACGCTCTGGCCTCTCGATCATACGCCAGTTCACAAAAGAGAAAGATAATGACATGTGAAATGAAATGCTTGAGAAAAATTGTCAGTTACCAGATGACATGTGTTAGGAAATTAAGACATCAACCAAATGACAAGCGTTAGGAAATGAAGACATCAGATATAGAACAGGTATTATAAAGGTAAAGAAAAATTAACCCATAACCATTTATTAATGCTATAGTGGTGTGAGATGTTAGCGATCTCATATTTCAGTGGCTATGCTATATGAGGGCGGTAGCCATCTCCTCTCCCTCCCAGTCTTTACTTTCTTGATTAATCCGGTACCTAATTAGGGCTTGGTCGACCTGGGAGCCGCTGCGGTCTGAAAAACAGTTCCACCTCAGCTGAGGTTTGATCCCAGGTCCACTCATATACGAAGTCAGGGCGTAAACTATTGCGCAATGTAATCCATCCAACTCATTACAAGTACATAAAATAAAACACGATCAGGCTCAAATCCATTATCTACTAAATATCAGGCTCAAAGCCATTATCTACTAAATATCAGGCTCAAAGCCATTATCTACTAAATATCAGGCCCAAAGCCATTATCTGCTAAATATCAGGCTCAAAGCCATTATCTACTAAATATCAGGCTCAAAGCCATTATCTACTAAATATCAGGCTCAAAGCCATTATCTACTAAATATCAGGCTCAAAGCCATTATCTACTATTCATCAGGCTCAAAGCCATTATCTGCTAAATATCAGGCTCAAAGCCATTATCTGCTAAATATCAGGCTCAAAGCCATTATCTGCTAAATATCAGGCTCAAAGCCATTATCTGCTAAATATCAGGCTCAAAGCCATTATCTACTAAATATCAGGCTCAAAGCCATTATCTACTAAATATCAGGCTCAAAGCCATTATCTACTATTCATCAGGCTCAAAGCCATTATCTACTAAATATCAGGCTCAAAGCCATTATCTACTATTCATCAGGCTCAAAGCCATTATCTACTAAATATCAGGCTCAAAGCCATTATCTGCTAAATATCAGGCTCAAAGCCATTATCTACTAAATATCAGGCTCAAAGCCATTATCTACTAAATATCAGGCTCAAAGCCATTATCTACTATTCATCAGGCTCAAAGCCATTATCTACTAAATATCAGGCTCAAAGCCATTATCTACTAAATATCAGGCTCAAAGCCATTATCTGCTAAATATCAGGCTCAAAGCCATTATCTACTAAATATCAGGCTCAAAGCCATTATCTACTAAATATCAGGCTCAAAGCCATTATCTACTATTCATCAGGCTCAAAGCCATTATCTACTAAATATCAGGCTCAAAGCCATTATCTACTATTCATCAGGCTCAAAGCCATTATCTACTAAATATCAGGCTCAAAGCCATTATCTGCTAAATATCAGGCTCAAAGCCATTATCTGCTAAATATCAGGCTCAAAGCCATTATCTACTAAATATCAGGCTCAAAGCCATTATCTACTAAATATCAGGCTCAAAGCCATTATCTACTATTCATCAGGCTCAAAGCCATTATCTACTAAATATCAGGCTCAAAGCCATTATCTGCTAAATATCAGGCTCAAAGCCATTATCTACTAAATATCAGGCTCAAAGCCATTATCTACTAAATATCAGGCTCAAAGCCATTATCTACTAAATATCAGGCTCAAAGCCATTATCTACTATTCATCAGGCTCAAAGCCATTATCTACTAAATATCAGGCTCAAAGCCATTATCTACTATTCATCAGGCTCAAAGCCATTATCTGCTAAATATCAGGATCAAAGTCATTCTATCTATCTATTCGCTGAAACCCATGAGTTTTATGGAGATAGCCCTCTTGTGTGCTGAGTATATTGTGGAATTTGTTGCCTCTTTTATTTCAGTGGTCCATCGTTTTCGTGGTCGGACTCTAGGTCTGCCTTCACTGTATCTGTGTAGCATAGCTTGCTGTGGTATGCTGTCTGAGGGTAGTCTGCTGATGTGTGCACACCATTTGATCTGTTGGAGCTTAATATATTCCAAGATTGGGTTGGTGCCGGTTTTTTGTCGGATGTACTCATTCCTCACTCTGTCTCTTAGCGATATTCCTACGATTCTGCGTAAGCATACCATTTCAGCTGTCACTAGTTTACGTTTGTCTTGCGCTTTCGTTGTCCATGCTTGGCTTTGGTAGCAGAGCTGTGGCATAATAATCGTTTTGAATAGTGTCATTTTGGTGTGTAAATCTACTATTTTGTTTCTGAAAATTGGTGTCATTTGCCCTAGGGCGTGGTATGCTTTACTACATCTATTGTGTTTTTCTTTACTGCTCTTGCTGTCTGTTGTTATAATACTTCCTAGGTAGGTATGTGAATTCTGTCACTTGGTTAATAAGTCTGTTATTTTCAATATATATATATGTATATTGGTATTTCTTTCTTTTTTTTCAAAATCATTATCTACTCAATATCAGCCCCCACATTTCTCGATGTGATTTGATCTCTACCCTTCTTCCCCGTTTCTACAGTCCTCCATTTAGAGACGAGTAAAACATCGGTTGTTTGTTGTATATACAAACAATGTGTATACTAATACTAACATGGAACACATGCTTGTCTTGAACGAGTTTGGGTAACAGGTAGACATATATATTTAAATAGTAGATAAAAGGAATATATATATATATATATATGTATAATCATAGAACAAAAAATCAATCGAAGTATTATTTTGAATAGATCAATGCATTAATGAGCATGTAGATGCATGTTGGATAGATGGACTCTTAGAAAATCGGGTTGATAGACATGCAAAATGAGAAAGGTAAGATCAAATTAGACGAGATCTCTCTTAGACGAGATTAGACGAGAGACAGAGAGAGAGAGAAAACATCTGAGTAGATGCACGAATAAATGCAACGATAAAAATAATAGACTAAATGTCAGAAAAAAGAAATTAGAAACTGAGTAACCTACAGACAGAACGTTAACTGATTGACAGACAAACAAAGAACTGATTACAGAGATGCGTGGCGAAATTTGTGTGTGAATGGTTGCAGAGTGACACCCCGACAACCTGAATGGTTATGGGTTTGATGATGATGATTGACAGTCTGTGAGAGATATACAGGTAAGGTGATAGCTAGAGGGGGTGATGTAGAGATGGAAAGACGGGGGGGGGGGGAGGGAACGGAACGAGTATCCAGCATAAGAAAGAGAGCCAGTCAGTCAGATAGAGAGGCAGACAGTCATACAGAGGATCAGACAGATATCAGAAGGAAGACCAGACAGCGAGCCAAAATTAAAGGCAGACAAAGAGATACTCAGAGGCAAACAGAGAGCCATATTCAGAGGCAGACAAAGAGCCATACTCAGAGGCAGAGAGCCATACTCAGAGGCAGACAGAGAGTCATACTCAGAGGCAGAGACCCATACTCAGAGGCAGACAGATAGCCATACTCAGAGGCAGACAGAGACCCATACTCAGAGGCAGAGACCCATACTCAGAGGCAGACAGAGAATCATACTCAGAGGCAAACAGAGAATCATACTCAGAGGCAGACAGAGAGCCATACTCAGAGGCAGACAGAGACCCATACTCAGAGGCAGACAGAGAGCCATACTCAGAGGCAGACAGAGAGCCATACTCAGAGGCAGACAGAGAGCCATACTCAGAGGCAGACAGAGACCAATACTCAGAGGCAGACAGAGACCCATACTCAGAGGCAGACAGAGACTCATACTCAGAGGCAGACAGAGACCCATACTCAGAGGCAGACAGAGAGCCATACTCAGAGGCAGACAGAGACCCATACTCAGAGGAAGACAGAGACCCATACTCAGAGGCAGACAGAGAGCCATACTCAGAGGCAGACAGAGACCAATACTCAGAGGCAGACAGAGAATCATACTCAGAGGCAGACAGAGAGCCATACTCAGAGGCAGACAGCGAGCCATGCTGAGAGGCAGATAGAGACAGGTAGAGCTAACTAGACAGCCAAGCAGACAGACCAGGAGACATAAGATGCGATAGACAGCGAAACAGACAGACAATGAGGCAGACAGCGAGACAGATAGCCAAACAGACAGTCAGACAAAGAGCAAAACAGACAACTGGACAAACAGTCTGGCAGACAGACAACATAAGACAGATACCAAATTTAAATAATGTCAAATATGCCGTGAAGGAACCATGGAAAAAAAATTACAGGAAAGAATACAAAGACCCTTTTCCTATAGCCTGACATAAGCAAGGCATTGTGTTCGCACTTTGTTTTACTCAAAGAAAACAAATATATAAAATGTGGCAGCATTCTGGGGGAAAAACTGGCAACGTATGATGACGTCAGATCAATGTTGCTGGTTCTAGATCTCTTAAAAAGAATTCTGCCGTGATGTCGGTTTCTGAAAATTGGGTGACCTCTAAGGCAATCTTCTACCCTTAAAGACATCACAAAACTCGTCGTCGTTTCATTTGACCTTCGGTACTCTAAAAATAATCTCGTAGAAACACTTTAGTTCTGCAATTCCTACTTCTGAATTATGAATACCTTCAGAGTTTTTAATTTTATCTCCGGTAATTTTCTTTATGGACATTTCATGCCTTCCCCGGATTTTGCATCTCACATTACCGCAGATTAGGGGCTGTCAAGGAATTGTGTCAACAATTTTAGACTCCCGACCCATTGTTAACAACTCTCGTGAATGTAGGCACCCACCTGATAAATGATCCTATTTGTTTACCACCCAACCCCTCACTTTTAAAAACTTGTTTAACAAACTCATCTTTAGAAAATAAAATCACATTCAAACACTTTAATTAGTATATAACCTGCCAAATACAGATGTGTCGAGCCATTGGCGAAAATAAAGCGACGACTTAAGAATATCCATAATCTGGACTATACCCTGCTGGAAATCTAATAAAAACATTGTCTTGATACGAGAGAGAACCAGCGGGAGCTTGAGAATGTCCTGCTACAAGAGAGATTCAGCGGGAGTTTGAGAATGTCTAGCTACAAGAGAGATTATCGGAAGTTTGAGAATGTCCTGCTACAAGAGAGATTCAGCGGGAGTTTGAGAATGTCTAGCTACAAGAGAGATTATCGGAAGTTTGAGAATGTCCTGCTATAAGAGAGATTCAGCGGGAGTTTGATAATGTCTAGCTACAAGAAAGATTATCGGGAGTTTGAGAATGTCCTGCTACAAGAATTCCAGGTGAAGTTTGAGAATGTCCTGCTACAAGAATTCCAGGTGAAGTTTGAGAATGTCCTGCTACAAAAATTCCAGGGGAAGTTTGAGAATGAACTCTGAAGAAGAAGAAATGGTGTGTCAAAAAATAGTATTACTGTATGAAATTTTTGTCAAACTCTCAGTAATTTGTCAATAACTTTCCAATAACTTTAAGCCTTTGTTTCACATCACTACCCCCCCCCCCACCATATTTGGCGCAAATTATGGACAGTCTACGATCTGCAAGATGTAGTCAGAAAAACAGAATCATAAGTGGTGAAATGATTACAAATGAGTTGCGATATCTGCGCCTTTTGATACATCCGACTTCTGCTCTGCCTCTGGCTTCTGTGTCAGCTTGTCCAGCAAAGAGAAGGGACAGCCAGCTCTTACAGACAACCTTATTAGTGTCCTCCTACGACAGCTATTCAATCTTCTCCCTGAACCTCCTTAACGAGGGAAAAATGCAGTATTGACAGTTTTCTTACGACATTATTGGACTCTTGTCTGGAACGCGTGCCTACCAGCTTATTTTAAGGATAACTAATCTAAATATTATATCAACAAATCAGTTATTAATTTTATTATTAATTATTTTAGGGTTAGTGGTTGGGTTAGGAGAGGTGTGTTTTACATAACTAACCCTAACCATAACCATAACCCCAAGCATAACCAAGCAGGGCACGTTAAACAATATTGTAAATAAACAATATTGCTTTATTCTCTGTCGGATACTCTATGTCGGATACACTAAGCCGGATACTCTCTGTCGGTTACACTCTGTCGGTTACTCTCTGTCGGATACTCTCTGTTGGTTACTCTCTGTCGGATACTCTCTGTCGGATACACTATGTCGGATACTCTCTGTCGGATACTCTCTGTTGGATACCATCTGTCAGATACCCTCGGTCGGATACCCTCTGTCGAATAACCTCTGTCGGCTACTCTCGGTCGGATACTCTCTGTCAGATACACCCTATCGGTTACTCTCTGTCAGATACACCCTGTCGGATACTCTCTGTCAAATACACCCTGTCGGATACTCTCTGTCAGATACACCCTGTCGGATACTCTCTGTCAGATACACCCTGTCGGATACTCTCTGTCAGATACACCCTGTCGGATACTCTCTGTCAGATACACCCTGTCGCATATTCTCTGTCAGATAAACCCTGTCGGATACTCTCTGTCAGATACACCCTGTCGGATACTCTCTGTCAGATACACCCTGTCGGATACTCTCTGTCAAATACACCCTGTCGGATACTCTCTGTCAGATACACCCTGTCGGATACTCTCTGTCAGATACACCCTGTCGGATACTCTCTGTCGGATACTCTCTGTCAGATACTTTCTGACAACTTTGCTATTAAATACTCCAGAGAGGACAGCATCGCTACTTTCAGAAAGATTCATATCAATGATTATCGTGTTTTGATTAACTAACCTTCTTAGTAGCATCTTACTATATGCATGGAAAGTGACAGCGTTATTATTCTTTTCTCCCTTTCGGGACATGGTAACATACTGTAAATGCTTCTGACATAGAAATGGACATTATACTGACCCTAGTATAGGTTCGGTTTGTGGCGGGGTGGCACAGTGGCGGAGTCTGTGACGGATAAGGTACCCAGTTCGATCCCCATCACTGGCAATTGTGCATCCGGACCGTTCAGAAAGCACTGGCAAACTACTGAACGTATTTACATTGCCTAGAAAAATCACTATAACCAAAAATGCTGGGTTGAGAGCCACTTCTTGAATCATGCTACAAATATTATGGGTTGCGGAAATCTGCAAGAAGCTACTATTAAAACGCTCATACATGTATATAATGAATCGAGACCGACCAACTAAAGTAGATCTTTCGACTAATGGACATACATCCTTCTAAAATGACTCATTTGATTATCTGGTGTTTGTCATTGTTTACTAAATTTATACTTTGCGTCGACATCCATTGAAAATCACAGGGTAAAGTCAGATGAGTCAATTTAGAAGGACTTTTTCCAATTAGTCAATAGGTATTCTAAAAAATCGATGGTCACAAATAAATGGCCAGTTATATTTAGAACATTATGAACGAGTTACACGTCATTGTGGTTTAACCCGCACCATCTTTGTCTTATCTGTAACAGCGACGCCAGACACGAACGTATCGCCATGAGTTATCTAACTTATAAACAGTTCAGGATTCAGTGTGATATGTCAATGATTGTCTGACATCTTATTTCCTGTTTTGTAAGGTGTAAAAATCTGTCTCAATACACCAGCCCTAAAATTACGCTACATCTTGTTTGAGCACGAATATTCCAAGTAGCAGTTTCTGACTGTGAAACATGTATAAGGATGTCCATAAATTACGTCAATAATTAGGGCGGGGCGGGGTGAGAAGGGTCTAGCAGAGTGCACAACCAAGGAAATAAAAGAGGATAATGGAGGTCTATAGCAGAAACACTTTGTTGCTACTTGATGATGATGCCTGTTGTGGCTAAGTATAATGTACCTCTCATTGGTAGTTACGAACCTTTCAACAGTGGGCGTGTGTACTATTTGGTAATATCACAGCTTTACAGCCATCATTCACTAATCAATAAACCCGTAACCCTTCATGGTCGTAGGGGTACCACATTGGATGCCTCAGCATACTCAGCGATGTGGATACAACTGGAGAGGAGATGGGCACCACTAGCTAAATCATTTGCCCACTGAAATACTACAATGGATAATTACACACAGAGAATAAAGAACAACGCTATTAAACTTACAGCCATACAAAATAGTGAAGGTAGCGGTTATGGAACCACAGTGGGGTTGGTGGGAATTTGGAGAGAGAGGAGGCCTTCCTCTTCTCTGTTGCTACCTTCTTTTTCTACTTTCCTTTTCTACTTTCCTTTGCTAGTGTTTTTCTATTCTCTTTTGATACTTTATTTTGTTAATTTCTTTTACTATTCCCTTTAGCTGGTCTCTTTTACTGCTTGCCTAGTACTCATTGTCATGTTATATATGTCATTCTGGGTAAGAGAGGGGATAATCATGATAATCAGCAAAGACACAGAAGAACAGGAGGTAAACATAAACATACAGGGAGAGAAACTACTACAAGTAAAACAGTATCAATATCTTGGACACATAGTCACAAATGATGGCAGATGTGAAACAGAAGTTAAAAGGAGAATAGAAATGGCTAAAAGTACCTTCAATGACATGAGGAAATTATTAATATCTAAACAAATTACACACATGTTAAAAATGAGAATTATAAAATGCTACATCTATTTTATATTAATGTATGGCTCAGAAACATGGACACTAAATAAACAATTAGAAGACAAAATTGAAGCCTTTGAGATGTGGGTATATAGAAGAATAGGGAGAACATCATGGAAAGAGAAGAAAACAAATAAAGAGGTGCTAAAGACACTTAATATGAAGAAAGAACTACTAAGAGAAATAAAGATCAGGAAAATAAAATACTTTGGAAGCATTAAAGACATGCACCTTATTGAAGACCTTACTTGAGGGTAAAGTCAAAGGGAAGCGAGGAAGAGGTAGGCAGAGATATAAGTGGGAGAGTAACATCCCACGATGTACAGGTTAATCTAGCAGCGTGCACAACCAAGACAAGAGACAGGAGATGTTGGAGATACGTTGCAGCCAATCTTCGTTGCGGAGACGGAACTTAATGATGATAATGTAGGGAAGGCGGAGAGCACAACAAATCTCAACATTCTCTAATGACTTTACAACAACATTGTCTACTGGCTTGACAACAACATTATCTACTGGCTTGATAACATTATCTACTGACTTGACAGCAACATTATCTACCGACTTGACAGCAACATTATCTACTGGCTTTACAACAACATTGTCTACTGGCTTGACAAGAACAGTATCTGCTAGCTTGACAACAATATCTGCTGGCTTGATAACAACATTCTCAACTGGCTTGACAACAACATTGTCTACTGGCTTGACAAGAACAGTATCTACTAGCTTAACAACAATATTATATGCTGGATTTACAACAACATTATCTACTGACTTGACAACATTATTTTCTGGCTTGGCAACATTATCTACTAGCTTGATACCATTATCTATTGAATTAACAACACCATTATCTAAAGGCTTGACAACAACATTAGATGTGATTCTGTGTGTGTCTAGTTATTAGCAAGCCTTCATTACCCAGTTTGAAGCTTTCTTATTGCTAGAAGCTACAGTGTTATTTGCTATGAGTGTTATTTACGACACTCGGCATGTCACTTCGTTGGGAAGAACGACTTGCATATTGGGGAACACGAGTAAAATGTATGCAATCCTCTAAGCTTTTTCAACCTCTCAAAATAATCACAGTCACGTGGAATGAGGCCGAGAACATCCACGGATAGACACAAGTGAGAGAGCATATCCACGGATAGATATACAAATGAGAGAACATATCCACGGATATATATAATTCACGGATAGACAAAAATAAGGGAAATTATCCACGGATAGACACAAAATTAGAGAGCATATCTACTGATAGATACTAAGGAGAGAACATATACACGGATATATACAAATGAGAGAACATATCCACGAATAGAGATACAGATTAGAGAACATATCCACTGGTATATATGAGATAAATTATCCACGGATACATACAAATGAGATAACATATCCACGAATATACAAATGAGGGAACTTATCACGGATATACAAATGAGGTAACTTATCCACAGACAGACACAAAATTAGAGAGAATATCCACGGATAGATACAAAGGAGAGAGCATGTCCACGGATAGATACAAAGGAGAGAACATATCCACAGATATATACAAATGAGAGAGCATATCCACGGATAGATACAAATGCGAGAATATATCCACGGATAAATAAAAATAAAATATGCTTACTCATGGCTCATGCCCCCGAACATGTAAGCCTGCTTGGGGGTGCATAGGCTTAATTCATTAATAAAACATATAGTTTAGGAAACGAAAAAAACTATATATAAACTATTGAAGTTAATATAGTAACAAAGTTGCATTCCAATAACAAATTTGTAAAGTTATCGCTGATTATAGTGATAAAGCCATAACACATTTGAAGATATGTGGAGTAATGATTAAGAACAGGTGAACTCTTGGTTAAAACGTGGTTATAACTAGAACTGAGAACCGTAGCCAAAGAAGAAAGCTAGAAATATATAAATACTTAGCAACACTCTAATCTAATATATTTGTGTTCGTTACTCGTCTTGTATTGCTGAGAGGTACAGAATTATCTCAACGATTCATTTAGAATCAAGGTAGCCAATTTGGCAGTTTTAAGGCCAAATTTAAGATATTTTGCCATTTTTAAATGATGCTGTCCATGAAATTTATTTTGGTCATTTTTAACCAATGTAATAAAATTTCTTAATTTTTCTTGTTTAAGTTTCGGAGAACATCGGTATCGGATATTATTGATGCCACACGAAATAGAAGTCTGTCATATGGTGTTATTATTAACCCCGCACATCATGAACCATAAGAAGAAGAAATTTGACTAAAAATTGTGTTAAAAAAATCTGGCCATCATGGCGGCTGAAAATGCGAAAGCGCAAACAGGCTAGCATATTTCAGTGTCACATCGACGGGCTTACAAGCCGGAACGAGTAAAATCTTGCAGTTAAATTCCATACTTTGAGTTAAGTATAAATGTGAAATTCAAAAAGATTAATTAGATGTAAAATTAAAGGAATAACAGTTAATATGACAAACACAACAAAGAATACTAAAATGTTGATACTAAACATATGCGGAATAAACAATAAAGAACATGATACTGTTAACTCCATGAAGATTAATTAAGACAGAAATAATAGAAATAACCGACACCGTAAGAATGGGAAAAGTATAAACACATTCACGAAGACTATGTAATCATCTGGGGTAGAGCGAAAGAATCACGAGAGAACATATCTAGAACATAAATATGGGGTGGTAATTACACTTCAATTTAATTGTTGAGACATAATTTATATCAGAAAGAATTAAAAAATAAAATTAACGGAGGAAAGTAGGCCATCGACAATTATACAAGTGTACACACCGTGTAACGACAACACAGACACGACAATTATACAAGTGTACACACCGTGTAACGACAACAGAGACACGACAATTATACAAGTGTATGCACCGTGTAACGACAACACAGACACGACAATTATACACGTGTACGTACCGTGTAACGACAACACAGACACGACAATTATACAAGTGTATGCACCGTGTAACGGAAACACAGACACAACTGAATCCACTACGACAACACAGACACAACTGAATCCACTACGACAACACAAACACAACTGAATCCACTATGACGACACAGACACAACTGAATCCACTACGACAACACAGACACAACTGAATCCACTATGACGACACAGACACAACTGAATCCACTACGACAACACAGACACAACTGAATCCACTACAACAACACAGACACAACTGAATCCACTACAACAACACAGACACAACTGAATCCACTACGACAACACAGATACAACTGAATCCACTACGACAACACAGAAACAACAACTGAATCTACTTAATTCTTTACCCAACTATCAGACGTGATTAAAAGTATTCAAAATTGAAATAAATTAGCGATAATGGAAGACTTCAAAGGCACGAAGGAACAAAGAAAATTACTGATGGATTTAGCCTATGATCATTTTTTATACAATCTCAAGAAACCATAATGGGGAAGAAGATACATTTTAAATACTTTAAAAACCTATGCATGGAACATGACCTTATAATAATCAATACGATGTCGTCTATGTCATTACTGTTCGTTTTTTTGTTATATGTTTTCATTTTGTTTGAATTGTTATCTTGATAAAGGCCTTTTGGTCGAAACGTCGATTTGTGTGTGTTATTATGTTTGACTCTAATTAGCAAAACATTATTACCTTTTTCCTGGATCTACCTGTTGGATTTCAGTTTTGTGCAGTAAGTACATATTAATAATCAATACAATGTACCAACATTGTAAAATCCGTATCAAGTCTTGTATAAATGGAGCACTATCAACCACGCGTCGTAAATAGACTTTATACTGTTGAAATCAAGACAGCGATACACAATAAATGACGCTAGAGTCATTCTCAACGCCAATATTGACAGAGATCATCGACCTATAGTAATAAATAATGTTGCAGTAAAGATAAAAACAAAAAGAACAACTACAACATCCTACAGAATAAATCATAAAGAACTAGAGAAAGAAGTAATACAGAAAACTAGAAATGAAAATAAAAAAGGTTCGCATAATCACCTGAAACTACAGATAACATAGAACAGAAGTGGGAAAAGTTTAAGTCTTGTCTAACAGCGATACTAACTAACAACTGTAGAAAAAAAAAGAAACGAGTCAGACCAAGAGCTAAATGAATAACTTGGTGGAACGAAGAATTAAAAACAGTAATACAAATAAAAGATAAAGCCTTCCGAACATGGGTAAAAACAAACAACAAATAGTACCTCAGAGATAGTCAACTAAAAAAAATAGAAAAAAAATAATAAAGCAAAAACAAAGCATGGGAATTATACTGACAACAGATCTCAAACATTTGAAAATCACATCCCAGAGAATGTTATTAAAACGTTAAAACTATGAGGACTAGAGACAATATATTTAACCTAACAACAATAATAAATGACAAAGATGGTAAACCCTTATTCAATACAGAACATACGAAAAAGGATGGAAAATATATATCCAAGAACTGCTCACATTGGAAATAAGCACCAACAATCCCACATCAAACACACATGGGAACAAGTAACAGAACCAGCTATTATATCATTATGTGGAAGCGCACTAAAATAATAGCTCAATTACAAACCTTCGGACGACGATGGATTAACAACAGAATTAATAAACCAATTTGGCGACACTGCAGTAAAACGCTACAAGATTGTTCAAAATGGTAATGAATGAGAGAAGAACAACTGATGATTAACAGACAGTAACAATAATACCTAAATGAAATAATAAAGGTTCAAAGAGAGACTGCGACAAATACAGAGGGATGTCGCTACTAAGTCAAGTTGGGATGACATACGCAAAGATAATAGAAATAAAAAGATTAAGACCACGTATAGACCCCCAAATAATTAGACGCCAAGTTAAACTTAGGACGGGCATGGACTACACAGACGCCTTTTCACACTTAGGCAAATCAGTAAACAGATAATAAAATACAACAATCAACTGAACATCAGATTTGTCGACCAAGAAAATCTTTCGACAGAGTTAACAGACAAACTATGGACCTACATAGAAGAGTACGGGATCCACGACTAACTCCTAGAAAACATCAGAGTTCTATATCAAAGATCTAAGGCAAGAGTAAGAGCAACAGAAGGAATGATAGACACATTCATAAAAATATCTGGAGTCAGACAGGGATGTGTCTTATCCCCGCTCATATTCAAAATCTATACAGTTTTTCTTTTAAACTTAAGAAATCTTAACAGCAATATAACAAGGAAATCAACCAGAACAAGAGAACTGAGAAAATAAGTCAATAATAGAGTAAACGAATTGATATTTGTACACGATCAGGCGTTGATATGCAACGATACAACCGAACTGTAAAAACACATATCTATGAAATCAGATAAGCGTTCTATATAGAAACTGTTACATGCGAGCTGTGCTGTGGCTGTCGATAGTAAATGTTTACTAGAAAAATAAAATTAAACTTTCATAAGTCATGTTTCCTAATTTTTTTCCTCTACATTTCGTCAGTCGGCGTCACAAAGTACATAAATGATGATCAACGAAAAACACGTCAATAATGAAAATCATTAGGCATTAAGTCTTGTTTAGATCTTTACTGTCTGTATCTACAGCTGTACGTAGTAAGCGTTCAAATGGAAGTCAAGAAATAACGGTTCACGTACAACTTGACGACATCTCCTAAGCGCTGCAAAATTGATCCAAGCTCTTTAGGAAACCCCACCTCTTGACTGCCCAGTCTGGAATGATCAGAACAGTCCAGGTATTAAACGTTTTAAACAGGAAAATACTGCAGGTGATTCGAAAGAGACAAAAATGAAAGAAGTCAGACTGTTCTTCCTCATCTCAAGACATTCACTCTTGTTTACACTGCAACTGTTTTATGCGAGTCTAGATTGCACTCTCCACCACCTTCACTCTTGTTTACACTGCAACTGTTTTATGCGAGTCTAGATTGCACTCTCCACCACCTTCACTCTTGTTTAAGCTGCGACTATTTTATGCGAGTCTAGATTGCACTCTCCACCACCTTCACTCTTGTTTACACTCTCCACCACCTTCACTCTTGTTTACACTGCAACTGTTTTATGCGATTCTATATTGCACTATCCACCACCTTCACTCTTGTTTACACTCTCCACCACCTTCACTCTTGTTTACACTGAAACTGTTTTATGCGAGTCTAGATTGCACTCTCCACCACCTTCACTCTTGTTTACACTGCAACTGTTTTATGCGAGTCTAGATTGCACTCTCCACCACCTTCACTCTTGTTTACACTGCAACTGTTTTATGCGAGTCTAGATTGCACTCTCCACCACCTTCACTCTTGTTTACACTGCAACTGTTTTATGCGAGTCTAGATTGCACTATCCACCACCTTCACTCTTGTTTACACTCTCCACCACCTTCACTCTTGTTTACACTGAAACTGTTTTATGCGAGTCTAGATTGCACTCTCCACCACCTTCACTCTTGTTTACACTGCAACTGTTTTATGCGAGTCTAGATTGCACTCTCCACCACCTTCACTCTTGTTTACACTGCAACTGTTTTATGCGATTCTATATTGCACTATCCACCACCTTCACTCTTGTTTACACTCTCCACCACCTTCACTCTTGTTTACACTGCAACTGTTTTATGCGAGTCTAGATTGCACTCTCCACCACCTTCACTCTTGTTTACACTGCAACTGTTTTATGCGAGTCTAGATTGCACTCTCCACCACCTTCACTCTTGTTTACACTGCAACTGTTTTATGCGAGTCTAGATTGCACTCTCCACCACCTTCACTCTTGTTTACACTGCAACTGTTTTATGCGAGTCTAGATTGCACTCTCCACCACCTTCACTCTTGTTTACACTGCAACTGTTTTATGCGAGTCTAGATTGCACTCTCCACCACCTTCACTCTTGTTTACACTGCAACTGTTTTATGCGAGTCTAGATTGCACTCTCCACCACCTTCACTCTTGTTTACACTCTCCACCACCTTCACTCTTGTTTACACTGCAACTGTTTTATGCGAGTCTAGATTGCACTCTCCACCACCTTCACTCTTGTTTACACTGCAAATGTTTTATGCGAGTCTAGATTGCACTCTCCACCACCTTCACTCTTGTTTACACTGCAACTGTTTTATGCGAGTCTAGATTGCACTCTCCACCACCTTCACTCTTGTTTACACTGCAACTGTTTTATGCGAGTCTAGATTGCACTCTC
Source organism: Meghimatium bilineatum (assembly GCA_034231615.1). Classification (NCBI taxonomy): domain Eukaryota; kingdom Metazoa; phylum Mollusca; class Gastropoda; order Stylommatophora; family Philomycidae; genus Meghimatium; species Meghimatium bilineatum. Next base: position 47,640,142 of record CM067317.1, on the reverse strand, counting down.
CACCACCTTCACTCTTGTTTACACTCTCCACCACCTTCACTCTTGTTTACACTGCAACTGTTTTATGCGAGTCTAGATTGCACTCTCCACCACCTTCACTCTTGTTTACACTGCAACTGTTTTATGCGAGTCTAGATTGCACTCTCCACCACCTTCACTCTTGTTTACACTGCAACTGTTTTATGCGAGTCTAGATTGCACTCTCCACCACCTTCACTCTTGTTTAAACTGCGACTATTTTATGCGATTCTATATTGCACTATCCACCACCTTCACTCTTGTTTACACTCTCCACCACCTTCACTCTTGTTTACACTGAAACTGTTTTATGCGAGTCTAGATTGCACTCTCCACCACCTTCACTCTTGTTTACACTGCAACTGTTTTATGCGAGTCTAGATTGCACTCTCCACCACCTTCACTCTTGTTTACACTGCAACTGTTTTATGCGAGTCTAGATTGCACTCTCCACTACCTTCACTCTTGTTTAAACTGCAACTGTTTTATGCGAGTCTAGATTACACTCTCCACCACCTTCACTCTTGTTTACACTCTCCACCACCTTCACTCTTGTTTAAACTGCAACTGTTTTATGCGAGTCTAGATTACACTCTCCACCACCTTCACTCTTGTTTACACTCTCCACCACCTTCACTCTTGTTTAAACTGCAACTGTTTTATGCGAGTCTAGATTGCACTCTCCACCACCTTCACTCTTGTTTACACTCTCCACCACCTTCACTCTTGTTTACACTGAAACTGTTTTATGCGAGTCTAGATTGCACTCTCCACCACCTTCACTCTTGTTTACACTGCAACTGTTTTATGCGAGTCTAGATTGCACTCTCCACCACCTTCACTCTTGTTTACACTGCAACTGTTTTATGCGAGTCTAGATTGCACTCTCCACCACCTTCACTCTTGTTTACACTGCAACTGTTTTATGCGAGTCTAGATTGCACTATCCACCACCTTCACTCTTGTTTACACTCTCCACCACCTTCACTCTTGTTTACACTGAAACTGTTTTATGCGAGTCTAGATTGCACTCTCCACCACCTTCACTCTTGTTTACACTGCAACTGTTTTATGCGAGTCTAGATTGCACTCTCCACCACCTTCACTCTTGTTTACACTGCAACTGTTTTATGCGAGTCTAGATTGCACTCTCCACCACCTTCACTCTTGTTTAAACTGCGACTATTTTATGCGATTCTATATTGCACTATCCACCACCTTCACTCTTGTTTACACTCTCCACCACCTTCACTCTTGTTTACACTGAAACTGTTTTATGCGAGTCTAGATTGCACTCTCCACCACCTTCACTCTTGTTTACACTGCAACTGTTTTATGCGAGTCTAGATTGCACTCTCCACCACCTTCACTCTTGTTTACACTGCAACTGTTTTATGCGATTCTATATTGCACTATCCACCACCTTCACTCTTGTTTACACTCTCCACCACCTTCACTCTTGTTTACACTGAAACTGTTTTATGCGAGTCTAGATTGCACTCTCCACCACCTTCACTCTTGTTTACACTGCAACTGTTTTATGCGAGTCTAGATTGCACTCTCCACCACCTTCACTCTTGTTTACACTGAAACTGTTTTATGCGAGTCTAGATTGCACTCTCCACCACCTTCACTCTTGTTTACACTGCAACTGTTTTATGCGAGTCTAGATTGCACTCTCCACCACCTTCACTCTTGTTTACACTGCAACTGTTTTATGCGAGTCTAGATTGCACTCTCCACCACCTTCACTCTTGTTTACACTGCAACTGTTTTATGCGAGTCTAGATTGCACTCTCCACCACCTTCACTCTTGTTTACACTCTCCACCACCTTCACTCTTGTTTACACTGAAACTGTTTTATGCGAGTCTAGATTGCACTCTCCACCACCTTCACTCTTGTTTACACTGCAACTGTTTTATGCGAGTCTAGATTGCACTCTCCACCACCTTCACTCTTGTTTACACTGCAACTGTTTTATGCGAGTCTAGATTGCACTCTCCACCACCTTCACTCTTGTTTACACTGCAACTGTTTTATGCGAGTCTAGATTGCACTCTCCACCACCTTCACTCTTGTTTACACTCTCCACCACCTTCACTCTTGTTTACACTGCAACTGTTTTATGCGAGTCTAGATTGCACTCTCCACCACCTTCACTCTTGTTTACACTGCAACTGTTTTATGCGAGTCTAGATTGCACTCTCCACCACCTTCACTCTTGTTTACACTGCAACTGTTTTATGCGAGTCTAGATTGCACTCTCCACCACCTTCACTCTTGTTTACACTGCAACTGTTTTATGCGAGTCTAGATTGCACTCTCCACCACCTTCACTCTTGTTTACACTCTCCACCACCTTCACTCTTGTTTACACTCTCCACCACCTTCACTCTTGTTTACACTCTCCACCACCTTCACTCTTGTTTACACTGCAACTGTTTTATGCGAGTCTAGATTGCACTCTCCACCACCTTCACTCTTGTTTACACTGAAACTGTTTTATGCGAGTCTAGATTGCACTCTCCACTACCTTCACTCTTGTTTAAACTGCAACTGTTTTATGCGAGTCTAGATTACACTCTCCACCACCTTCACTCTTGTTTACACTCTCCACCACCTTCACTCTTGTTTAAACTGCAACTGTTTTATGCGAGTCTAGATTACACTCTCCACCACCTTCACTCTTGTTTACACTCTCCACCACCTTCACTCTTGTTTAAACTGCAACTGTTTTATGCGAGTCTAGATTGCACTCTCCACCACCTTCACTCTTGTTTACACTGCAACTATTTTATGCGAGTCTAGATTGCACTCTCCACCACCTTCACTCTTGTTTACACTGAAACTGTTTTATGCGAGTCTAGATTGCACTCTCCACCACCTTCACTCTTGTTTACACTGCAACTGTTTTATGCGAGTCTAGATTGCACTCTCCACCACCTTCACTCTTGTTTAAACTGCAACTGTTTTATGCGAGTCTAGATTGCACTCTCCACCACCTTCACTCTTGTTTACACTGCAACTATTTTATGCGAGTCTAGATTGCACTCTCCACCACCTTCACTCTTGTTTACACTGCAACTATTTTATGCGAGTCTAGATTGCACTCTCCACCACCTTCACTCTTGTTTACACTGAAACTGTTTTATGCGAGTCTAGATTGCACTCTCCACCACCTTCACTCTTGTTTACACTGCAACTGTTTTATGCGAGTCTAGATTGCACTCTCCACCACCTGATGACTCACAATCTTAATTAAATTTTCCAGTGACACTCGAAGAAGGTACACCATCAGTGTGTATTCGAACCATTGACCCATTGAATACAATGCGAGCGTCTTAACCAGTGAGGGAAGAAAACGAATCCTGACATTTTTACCTACTGAAATGTTTGATGGACATATTGTCATCACTATCAAGTGCCGTCTCCTCATCGAAAGTTGGCTTCAACTGACATTCAACATCCTCTGTCTCTTGCCTTGGTTGTGCACTATGATAGCCTGTACCCTGCACATCTCGTGGTAATTTAATTTTGTCTCCGTTTTCCTCTTGTTCGTCTACCCTCAACTTTATCTTCATATGAAGTCTTCAACACGGTTGTGTGTCTTGTAATATTTCCCAAATATTTATTTATTTGGTCTGTACATATCGTCGTCAAATTACAAGCGACATAAAATAATCTCTCAATTACAAGCGACATAAAATAATCTCTCAATTACAAGCGACATAAAATAATCTCTCAATTACAAGCGACATAAAATAATCTCTCAATTACAAACGACATAAAATAATCTCTCAATTACAAACGACATAAAATAATCTCTCAATTATAAACGACATAAAATAATCTCTAAATTACAAGCAACATAAAATAATCTCTCAATTACAAGCGAAATAAAATAATCTATCAATTACAAACGACATAAAATAATCTCTCAATTACAAACGACATAAAATAATCTCTCAATTACAAACGAAATAAAATAATCTCTCAATTACAAACGAAATAAAATAATCTCTCAATTATAAACGACATAAAATAATCTCTAAATTACAAGCAACATAAAATAATCTCTCAATTACAAGCGAAATAAAATAATCTATCAATTACAAACGACATAAAATAATCTCTCAATTACAAACGACATAAAATAATCTCTCAATTACAAACGAAATAAAATAATCTCTCAATTACAAACGACATAAAATAATCTCTCAATTATAAACGACATAAAATAATCTCTCAATTACAAGCGGCATAAAATAATCTCTCAATTACAAATGACATAAAATAATCTCTCAATTACAAACGACATAAAATAATCTCTCAATTACAAGCGATATAAAATAATCTCTCAACTACATCGTAATAACGTATTAAATTGTGAGGAATCTGAGAAAGAATGCACAAGATAAATACGGAGATATCACTAATGAAGCTACTGTCAACACATCTAATTATATTTATGGTGTATCTCACTTCTGATATTCCTAAGAATGTTTGTGCTTTCCATATGTTTTTACTTGATATACGCTGGTTAAACATGGACAGTGTGTAGACGACACCTGAGGAACCTCAATTACTCGCACAATAATTAGCTCAGACGATGACTTTAAGGTTCCATTTTTAAAACCACCAATTGCTTTCACGCGTACTCAGCTAAAGATATGGGTAACAGGTTTCTTATGAAAGTAAATGTCAAGACATATGGTGTAGTAAAAAGGCACCCGCATCGTCACAAACAGGAGTATTATAACAGCTGCATCCACACACACAGAGACTTGTTATAACACCTGCATCCTCACACACAGACTTGTTATAACACCTGCATCCTCACACAGAGACGTGTTATAACATCTGCATCCTCACACACAGATGTGTTATAACACCTGCATCCTCACACACAGACTTGCTATAACACCTGCAATCTCACACCTGACACCTGCATCCTCACACACAAATTTGTTATAAACACCTGCATCCTGACACCTGCATCCACACGCCTAACAGCTGCATCCTCACACACAGACGTGTTATAACACCTGCGTCCTCACACCTGATACCTGCATCCTCATACACATATTTGTTATAAACACCTACGTCCTGACACATGCATCCTCACACCTAACACCTGCATCCTCACACCTGACACCTGCATCCTCACACACAGACTTGTTATAAACACCTGCATCCTCACATACAGATGTTTTATGTATATACTCCTTTTCCCACTGCGGATCGAAAATCGACAATAGCAACTATAAGAGATGCTGTAATGTGAAGTCTTCATAGACAATATATCACTATTACAATGTCTGTGTCTACTGTGCGTCTGAAAAGCTGCTGATCACATCACCCTTAAATATGCCGCTAGTCAACAAATAGTACGTCGGTAAATAAATAACACGTTACACAATGAATACAAGTCGGTCAATGAATAATACGTCGGAAATAAATAACACGTCGGCAATAAATAACAATTCCATAAATGTATAACACGATAGTCAATGAATAACACGTTAGCAAATCGGTCAAAGAATATCACGTTAGTCAAGGAATAAAACGGAAATAACACATTGTTCCCGGATTCATCCCGGAGACAAATTATAGAAGACATTTATAATTACATGAGGATCAAGATTCTTAACATATGATAAAAGTACAAATGAAAGTATCAAATAGAAAGATCAAGATTCTATATAACGTGAGGATAAAAGTAAAAGCGAAACTTAGTATGAACCAGAAGGATCGATTGAGAAGAGACAAATTGACAAAATAATATTTTTGGACTGATTAGTGTGACATGAAGAAAACCACAAAGGTAATTTATCGACATTTATCAATTAGACAGGAAGATAAGGATAAACTTTATCGTTTATTTCTCTAGTTATGACGATACACTATTTCTCTTAGTTATTCACATAATTTCTGCATCTATAAAGATACGAGGATCGTATTTTCTCATTTTCTTATCAGTGCGTGAACCTAAAATGTAAAGTCAGCTCTCATGGCAGCAACCTGCTGTCGGGGGATGAAGATAACTCTTCATATATTCAGCCGCAGCAACTATTAGTGGAGTGGCCAGTTCACTTCCTTGTTATAGTTACCTTCCATAATTCATGCGGCAAGTAGCAATTTACAGTGGGTCGACTGGAAGAGTGAAGGCGATGTCAGGCGAGAAATCACCGAATTTGTTTTTATCTTCCAGACGTGGTTTCGAACCTGACACGCTGTATCCCGGTGGTAGTAAACAAGCTCACTGTGATCTATGCTACAACCATGACCGTCTTCTATAGAAGACATCTGCATATAATTAATTACACCTTCATTTATTAATATTTTTTTATTATTGTGAGGTTCCGTTGGTCACTATTTATATACTTAGAGTTTCATGCCAAAAATAGTCATGGCGACTCCAAGTATATAAATGACCAACGGAGAGTACACCAATGATCAAAACATTACGAATGAAATTCTAATTAATTGTGTGCCGAGGTCTTCTATACAACGGATGGTCATGGTAAAGCGCACCTTTTATCGGCGTGTACATAGATCCCTTTTAAAGCACCCAATGAACCCGAAACATTCAATCCTTCCTACATTAAGTATAAAACACACATTTCCTGAAGCCATAATTAAAATAACGGGTTGATAAACGAAAATCATGTCTGTACAGATTTTATGAACGGTGCAGACTTCAAGATTCTACTTCCAATTCAACTTTTTCATATCTCTTAATTAGAAGAATACAAAGATTTTAATGAGTGCATTTTGTTTAAAGTTTACGGTACGGGTGCTTTAAAAACTCTCACGCATGGGATAAAACATAAAGGAAATAGAAAACTTTTTATGTTCGTTAAAATTTAATACTTAAAAAATATCAATAATTGGTTATTTGTGTATGTCTACAGTGTGAATACACTTGTGTGGAAAATAGATGTTGATATTATTGGTGATAATGTCGGGTATACCGTAGGTGGTGACCAAGAGAAATTAGGGGACAGGCAGATAACCTATCACCTGTGAAAAAATTATTGTCATTACATGTCTTATCTCGATTAACTACTTTTGTCTTCTGTCGTACTTATTCATCCACTGCCTGACACGTTAGTACAGGAGTACCACATGCTAAGGGATTAAATCCCTAAAGAAAATTCGGACGGGAGACTCTACTGCAATCGATTGTGTATGAAACCATTGTCTGGCATCTCCCGAGGTTCTGTGCGTTTTCAAGAATATAGGCGTTGCTATTCCCGTGAAATTAATCAACCGAGAAGAGTGAAGGTTAGTGCAAATGTACAAGACACTTCCTTCATAAAGTTAGTGCAAATGTACAAGACACTTCCTCCATATAACCTGCAAAGGAAAGTAATCCTGTGTGAAAATTTTAGTACTTCATAGTCCGTTTGGAATTTTCAACTGGTCTGTTGTCTGACCGTCTGCAAATACGCAAAGGCCATCAACATCGTGTCTGATTTACAGATTAAGGACACCACGCGGAAGATCTGAAGGTACTACAAATGATCCATCGTTATAACCTCCACACAACAGTAAATGTTTAGTAGACAACATGTGTAAATAGTGAGGCTTTCTCCTCATGGAGGCCTCCACACCACTTCATCTATACAATTACAGTTTACACACTATTTAGGAGCTTCTTTTCCAAGACGTGATCACCACTGAGAATTGGAGCCTTTATGATATAACGAGATCTGGTCCAATCTCCAGTCACTCACTTGATTTTTAGGGTTACTACCCTACTCTGGAACATTTATCCCTTGATTTTACACAAGTTACTGGGCTTCCCATCCAGAAGGATTTTACTCATACACCGTAAAGAAAACTATTAGTATGATTTCATAATCTATCATAACAGCAATATGAAGTATAATGAATACATTGACTGTTGACGCTTTCATATGAATAATTTACAACACAGAAATTCAAGGAAAACATATTGCAAAAACAACGCTCTAAGTGTCTCACATAAAAGAGAGTAAAAACAGCATATGTTGTTTCTTAAGGGCATTGTCTACATACTTATTTCAATATAATTTCTAGACACGAATGTTTATTTGGAAAAACAGATTTTAACGATTTTTCTATAAATCTAAATTCTGAAGAAATGGCTGATTATCACACAAGATGGAGTACGGTGCTATTTCGAAGCATCCGGTCGACTGATGATGTCCTGAGGGAGAAATCTGAAGACATGGAACATAGACGAAAGACACCTGCACGCGTATACACATACTTGGTATATACTGATCTTATCATGGTTGCCACAATTTGGCCATGAAATGTCCAACATTTACAATGTTACCATTATTTAGTGACACCGGACAATAAATTAATGTTTTGATAATTTTTGAATGTTTATCAATTTGAAATTGTATTAAAAGTTAGAAATTTGTTAAATTTGCTCCAGATTCTACCTGACAATTTACTATAATCAGTTTGGACTAATTGGCAACCATGACTCTAAATCCTGCGGATCGAAGATCAGCATAATCACCCACAAAAGAGTTGCAATCTGAAACATCGTAGTCCGCCATGTAACTATTGCAATTTCCCTGCTTCACGACCGTCTGAATAGACGCATAAATTCGTCGTGGTTGTTACTAACCATCACCACAGACACCACAACCACAATCGCCATCACCACCATCACTTCCACCAACATCATTATAGTCAGCATAAACATTTACACTAAATCTAGAGATGAAGATTGATCAATGAAACCAGAACTTAGCCCCAAAGAGTCAAGCAACTACATCAAGTAAATCTGTAGTCAAGATTTCTTCTGTAAAGATTAGCAAATAGATTTTGTAAACAAAACTAAAAAGTAGAAACATGTCTTTTTTGCGAAACCATTTATGTTTCAATAGAAAGGAAAAGATTAACGTAGAAGGTGAAACATTACCAGATGGACATGATACAATCAAGCAACGCGCAGAACTAAAGCAAGCGACAGATAGTGGAGGTCCGTTGCAGCCAACTTTCGATAAGAAGGCGGCACTAATACTGTTGAATTGTACATTCGTTTAGATGAATTCTCTTAAGATACAGTCAACCTTCGTTACTGCATATATTTTTCTGTTAAAGGAATGCGTGTAGGCTTGTATCGGCAATGGAAAGAACAAGAATTTCTCTATAACAACAGTAACCACAGTTTCACAGAATAATGCATTATATCGCCGAAAGTAAAATACCAGTACTTACCGTGGTTTGAACCCGAGATCTCATGTTTATTAGACGGTATTCTAACCATCTATTCAGACAATTCAAGCACATTAATAAAATTATTAGAAAATACAATTTTGAAAGAATACAATTATGAGAAATACAATTATGAGAAAATACAAGTATGAGAAAATACATTTATGATAAACAACAATTGTGAGAAACCACAATTATTGAGGATATACAATTATGACAAAATACAATAATGAGACAATACAATTATGAGAAACATAAATAATGAGAAACAACAATTACGACTTAAGATTTATGACTGGAAATGAAGTCGCTCATGAAAAGAGTATTTTGAATAAATCAGAATAAAGAAATACACATACAATATGTTGAGATATTTGATGACATATAAAGGAGATTCATATTATATGTTGAGATATTTGATGACATATAAAGGAGATTAATATTATATGTTGAGATATTTGATGACATAAAGGAGATTAATATTATATGTTGAGATATTTGATGACATATAAAAAAGATTCATAGTATATGTTGAGATATTTGATGACATATAAAGGAGATTAATATTATATGTTGAGATATTTGATGACATATAAAAAAAGATTCATAGTATATGTTGAGATATTTGATGACATTATATGTCATCAAATATCTCAACATATACTATGAATCTTTTTTTATATGTCATCAAATATCTCAACATATAATATTTATATAAAAATATCTCAACATATATAAAAAGATTCATAGTATATGTTGAGATATTTGATGACATATAAAGGAGATTAATATTATATGTTGAGATATTTGATGATATATAAAGGAGATTCACATTATATGTTGAGATATTTGATGACATATAACAAACGATTCATAATACATATTGAGATATTTGATAACATATAAGGAAGATTCATGCGATATTTTGAGATCTCTCACACAATATAAAGAAGATTCATACGAAAAATTGGGATCTTTCATAACATATAATTCATTAATTAAAACCGTCTGGGAAAAAATTTGAATTAAATTAGAGGAAAAAAAGTATGCAAGATACAAGTAATTGTGGGAGAATTCCTATGAGAGAAGAAGACATTCAAATATTTTTGTGGAATTTTGATTCAACCGAGCAACAAGCAAATACATTATAAACACAAATCTCATTAGTTTATCACAATGCACAGATGGTTACAATATTAATAACATTCGTGAATAAGACGGGGGAGTACAAGCCCCCCGCTTGTGCAACCCCCATCCCCTAAATACCTCAGAATGTGATATTTAGTATTAGGAAATGGGTCAAAATGTTGGTTGACCTCTCCATCCATCAGGTTTTCCAAGAAAGGTAACGAAAATCTCTTTAAAATGAAGAAATTATGCAAAAAAAAAACCAACGTATAGTGACCTTTTTTTTAAATTTAGGTATACCTTTATATAGTATATATGTATATGAAGATATGCACATAAGTATATGCACACAAACGTATCGTTCTAGGTCAACACGTCTGATAGCTGTGCAGTAAATACTGGAGTAAATAGGAGTGCATTCTAGCCGCCACCCTCTTCAAAATCTTCTTCAGAGCCCTTCCTCGAAACATGCTCTTGCAGATGCATCAGGTGACGTTTTCATCCACACTCGTTACGATGTGTCACACTTCAACTTGACGCGTCTTAGAGGGAAGACAAAAACATCAGAGATACCCATTAGAGAACTTCTCCTCACAGATGATGCAGCACTAATGGGACACAGTGAGTCTACCTTGTAGTCCTAACGTGACAGCATAGCAAAGGTCTGCGAGATGTTCTCTATGACAATCAGCATTACTAAAACTGTGGCAATGTTTCAGGGATCTACAGTACCAACAAATATCACTGTAAACAACACCCATATAAAGCAATTCGACAACATCTGCTACCTAGGATCTACAATTCCACCCACCATTTTCCCCTAAACAATGAAATACATACACGTATAGGAAAAGCAGCAATTATTTTTGGTGAGCTTGGAAAAACAATAAGCGAAAATTGAAAACAAAGATACAGATATATCGAACGTGCGTGCTCAGTACACTATACTACAGATATGAAACATGGACTACCTACACCGAACATGAGAGGAGACTTAAACATCTTTCATTTAAGATATCTCCGTAAAAAAAAATTAAATAGCACAACACAATCTTCAACGTGTGAGTGTTGCGCCACACTCAGCTACCATCTGCCATGAAAACACTCAATATAAATAGATTGAGGTAGCTGGGTCACATCAGCAAAATGCCAGACTGCCGCATCGCAAAACAAGTACTATTTGGGGAACTGGCTGAAGGCCATCGAGCGCGCGTTAGACCAATGATGAGGTCTAAAGACATCTGTAGATTCTCAGTGAAAGGATTCCAGATAAAATCCAATACCTGGGAAAACATGGAGGAAACTCGGGATGTCTGGAGGCAGAACCTGCGTGCGGGAGCAGGATTGTTCAGAAATAATAAGTTTAAATATATGGGGGGAAAAGTAGAAAGACGAATAAAAAAATCTTCAGTTGCTGCGATATGATCGCTTGAAAAGTCACCGTTTATGACAAAAATATTCAACATATTGCTTCTTCTTATTGCTAAATGACCGTCTGCAAGACGCAAAATGCCATACCATCTTTTTGTCTATTGTTTTTTCCCACCAGATGGTTTGTTATCTACTCTTGCCGTTAAGCGTAGGGGTGATTGGAGATTGAGTTTGTGTTCCAAGGCTAGAAGTGTGGCCTCGGCTGTTCTATGACCGTGTTTGTTCATGGTGTCTCTGACGAGCAAGCCTGTCTCGTTGTTCATTTCTCTAACACCAGAAAGATCGAGTACAATCCAACTACGGTCTGCTCATTCAATCCAACCATCGAATGGTCATTCAATCCAACCATCGCCAGGTCATTTAATCCAACCATCGACTGGTCATTCAATCCAACAATCGCCTGGTCATTCAATCCAACCATCGCCTGGTCATTCAATCCAACCATCGCCTGGTCATTCAATCCAACCATCGCCTGGTCATTCAATCCAACCATCGCCTGGTCATTCAATCCAACCATCGTCTGGTCAGTCAATCCAACCATCGCCTGGTCATTCAATCCAACCATCGCCTGGTCATTCAATCCAACCATCGCCTGGTCATTCAATCCAACCATTGCCTGGTTATTCAATCCAACCATCGCCTGGTCATTCAATCCAACCATCGCCTGGTCATTCAATCCAACCATCGTCTGGTTATTTAATCTTCATATTTCTTAGTATACTTACTAAGTTGCTAGGAAAGCATACATGATTAAAGGTTTTAGAATACATGATTAAAGGTTTCAGAATACATGATTAAAGGTTTCAGTATACATGATTAAAGGTTTCACAATACATGATTAAAGGTTTCAGCATACAAGATTAAAGGTTTCAGCATACATGATTAAAGGTTTCAGTATACATGATTAAAGGTTTCACAATCTAACCATGTCATTGTTTTGCTTGCTGCCATAATTTCTCTAGTCATGCTACTTCTAGTCGTTGCAAAGGCAGGGCGGGCTATCAACCTCACATTTATGTATTCATACAGTAACGATGTATCGGTCCTTTCGTCGATGTCTCCCAGTAAACATGGACTTGACCCATTTTAGTGTGATGGCTGTCCTAACGGGGAGTTTAGCTTTGAAGTTGATAGAAAGTTTAATATTTCAAAGGGCTACTCCCTTTTGGTATTTATACTCTCCTAAAATGGTTGACGCCCATGTATACTGGAAGAATGCGACGAAAGAACACATATCGATTCATGTATCATCGTCTTATCTACTAGTCGACTCAGTCTTGTCGTTGAGATCATCATCATCAAGTGCCGTCTCCGCAACGAAGGTTGGCTGCAACGTATCTCCAACATCTCCTGTCTCTTGTCTTGGTGGTGCACTCTGCTAGACTGTAACCTGTCCATCGTGTAATGTTACTCTCCCACTTGTATCTCTGCCTACCTCTTGCTCGCTTCCCTTTGACTTTACCCTCAAGTAAGGTCTTCAATAAGGTGTCATGTGTTTTAATGTGTCCAAAGTATTATATCTGCCTGATGATTCACTCGGATACGCATACATTTCTACTTGTGGCTTTTTTATGTTTGTATGTTATGTCCGTATCTTGAAAAAGGCCTATTGGTCCGAAACGTCGACTTTGTCCTCTGTATTGTCATTTGTATGATTATATTCTGTGTTTTGTTTTGTTGTACGTACCATATTTACATCCGTTAGTGATAGTGTGTAGTGTTTTAGGCGTCATTCAGTAGGATTTCATTTACCTGTCTTCCACGTGAGTATTATTTTCATTTTCCTAGTTATGTTTTGTTGGCGCACCTACGGGTCATCTCTTCACTGTGACCTTTGTTCTAGTTTCGAGGTATTGCCTAACCTTTGCAGTGTGATTGCAGAAGTTGTAATTAAAATTAAAGTATGTTATTTGAAACGGAATATTAATTTGGCATTGGTTGGTTGCTGATCCAGCGGTCCATGGTCTCATGCCCTTTGACCCAATTGTGTGATATATGCATGTGTTTGTGAGCTGTTGTTTTGTTCCATATAATGTGTTCCATTTATCTGGCCCTGGAGGAAAATTTGGCATTAGCATTTAGATTAGGGAATGGGTAAGGGTTAGGATTTGTTACAAAGTAATAAATAAATTACTTATAATTTTAAAGTTTGATAGTTCGTTGCTACTTGGCTAATAGATAGTTGACTGCGCATGCGCAATGGGAATCCGGACGTCAGTTTCGTAAAAAATGTAAACAATGTGTGCTATTTATATCACAGTGAAGAGTTGATCGGTAGTTTTACCTGTTTTGTTTATAATCTAATATCACATACACTCTTCGTGATACATGCTGGATATGAGATGTAATGTAAAGATTATCGTTAAAATGCTGACTGAGTAGCTGTTGTGCTATAAATATCACACAGTTTACATTTTTAACTAGCCAACGTCATGGATTTCCTGAACTGTGCATGTCCAGTTACTACTGAATAGATAGTAATTTTTATAAGTACTTTAAAAAAAATTTATAACTGATCCTAACCCATATTCTTAACCATAATAAATATAATAATTCCAAATTAATATGCCTTTCCTTTTCAATGAATATACCTTAATTTTAAATATATATTCTATTAATCACACTTCCGCCAAAATGGCCGACGAAAAAGAATGCGTTTTCCTTACTGCGTTCAACTAACGAATTTTCCTCCGAAAAGAAACGACAACCTACGAGAGTAATGTGCCAATAAATTCAGAATGGATACAGTGAAAAGTGGTGTACACTTAAAGCGACACGATAGTATCAAAAGGCTGATTCTAGAAGACAGAGTGCCGGTTAGGAGAAGAAGAGGAAGACCAAGAAGACGATGGACCAGCGACATCGAAGAATGTATGCACGTCTCTGGCTAATGCAGGCCTGCTTGCCCGGAACAGAGAGGCATTCAGAGTATCCACGACGAAGACAACGTTCTGGAAAGAATATGTCACTCGATATATATTCTATTAATTACACTACAAATTTTAGGTAATACCACGAAACTAGGCCACATGTCACAGCAGCTACTTACACAGCACATGCGCCAGATTATCTCTATAAATATATTAGACATGCAAATATACTCACTTGAAAAGTAAACACAAAGAGTAACTACAAAGTTAGACAGGAAATTAAAAAATCAAACATACATCCGCCATCTTGTTTTGATGACGTCATTTTTAGTTTATATAACATTTATCGGATGTCCAAGAAGTTCGTGTAAAGTGTGCAAAAAAAAACCCCGGCCTCTAGTCAGATGACTAGAGGCCTGGGGGAAAAAAACGTCAAAAGAATATCAACCTTTAGCCGAGGCTATCGGTCAATGCTCTTTCGCATTTTATTTTATTGTTGGGCGACAGAATAGTTGAACTCTAGGTAGAAGGGTCCAGCCAACAAGGTTATTTTAAAAAAAATTTCGCAATAAAATTATAAAAAAAAATTTCAGGCCCTTAAAGGGCCCGCCATCCTTGAGAGCCAGAGTCTTCTACCTTGAGTTCAGGAGACCAAAGGAAAGACGCTTCCCCGCATGATCATGGGCGTCTCCTGCCCAACATGCAAAAAGGGCGGAGTCAGCTGACCAGTATCTGCTATCCGTCTGCCCCGTGAGGCGAAAAATAGGCGAACTCCTGGAGAAAGGATCCGGCCCACAGACGTATCGCACCCTTTGACTTAGAATACGAACATCATGTGCAAGTCAGTCTCTCACCAGTAGTTCTCAGATAAGATCAGCCGACACCATATCGTCCATCCTCTGCATTCTAAAGCCGAGCGCGGCGAAATGAATACTTACTGCTATTAAATCTCGCGGACGTATAGGTAAACTGTAACGTCTTGGAGTCGAACAACCGGTCTTCATTTTTATGACGCATGTCATATTCAACTTTGTAACGTTTATATTGAAGTCGAAGGACTAAAGTATTTTGTTGTTAGTTCATCATCATCATCAGGTGCCATGCCGACTGGCGTAGGCGGTCATGGGTCTCTACAGCTCTCTGTCCACAGTATTATGTATTAAAGTCGTTGTTGTTTCCTTGCCGTGCCAGGTTGTCAAACTGCCTAATATTTTCTCACGTTGTCGCCCTCTGTCTCTGTTGCCTTCAAATTTGCCTGTTCTGACATGCCATCTAATGGCATTAGGTCAAAGGGCATGATCCCATGGACCGCTGGATCAGCAACCAACCCGACTATGTTCTCTAAACCTGCCTGGCTCATGAAGTGACCAAAAAAAGAAGATTGCCTTTTTCTTATATTGATGATTAAGGTTCTTTTCGCATTTGACTCTTTCAAAACCTCTACATTAGTTTTTCTGGCAGTCCATGGTATTCTCAGCATTCTTTTGTAGAACCTCATCTCTGTTGCCTCTAATTTCCCACTTTCCAGTTTGTTTATTATCCAAGACTCGCACCCATATGTTAGTATAGGAGTTATATAGCACTGCAGAACTCTCTTTCCCACCTCTAATGACAAGATCATATTACACAATATATTTTTCATTTTTCTGAATGTAGTTTTTGCCTGCCCTATTCTGCGTCTTATTTCTGTTGGACTTCTTCCATCTGATGCAATCGTCGTACCCAAATATTTGAATTGCCACACCTATTTTAATACTATATCAAAGGGGTGCAAAAGGAACGCATTGCTCTAGGCGGACCCAGGGTTAGCAGATAACCAAGATCCCAAATGTACCTCCACGCAGTGCACCCTGGAAACAGAAATACAGCAGATTCTGGCCAAATCATTTGGGGATCGTGTCCGAGAATGTGGAGGTAGCAGATGGAAGGAGATTTGACTGCACAAGAGACAGACAATATCTCCGACACCACTAGCAGCACCACATATAGCGACACTGTCGACATACAGTGAAGCCAGTCAGTCCAGTCCGAACATTGGAGGGGCAACCAATGTAAAATGCACGTAACGGTAGATGCATGGCGAGAGACAAATAGATTTCATACCGAGTACAATGAAACAATGAAAGGGCAGAACAGCGCTAGAGGGCAGCGCGAACTGCAAATAGAAAATGAAAAGTACCTAGGAAAGGGGAACTACAAGCTCCGTCAGCTCGAGACGAGCTTCTAGTTACCTGTGTTCCTTACAGGCAGAGACCCAGATACATTCATTGGCGTTTGGTAAAGCAAGAAGACCTAATCCAACTCTAATGTCGAGCCTTCCTAAACCGGAAATATGCTCGCGAAAAGAAAGGGTTCCGTACTCGATACGCTCAGGCACAAAAGGGACAACGATTTAGCCCTGGCCCAACTCTACTGTCAGGTTTTCCTACACCGGAAATACACTTGAAGAGAGAAAGGGTTCAGTACCTGATGGGCTCAGGCGCTATTGGGATAAGGACGCTCAGCTCGAGAACGCCTTGCTCTCAAACGCGTGGTGTGAGACTCGAACTTGGATAAGGGGTACACGATGTCGGTGAATGACACCTCGGCTAAGAGGGTGAAAGAGCCAGGGTCCAACTCCTCTGTTGAGTTCTTCCCCTTAAGGAACCAGGTTCACGGATGAGAAACGGTTTAGTACCCAATGGGCACAGGCACCGCACGTCCAATTACACGAGGCAAGTTCATAGACTGGAACACCTCGTACGAGTCAGACGAGAGCAAAAAATCGTCTTGGCGAAGAGTCTCCACTACGCGTGCCTGGAGACAGATATAGAGGCTGTCACAGGCTAAGGGTAGCCCACCCGAATTGTCAAGGTATGCCGAAATCGGATGTGCTAGGCCTACAAGGCGCATAACGGTGGCACAACGTAATCACGCTCCCGGCGGAAATCGCACGGATATCCGTGATGGTTACAATGGAGCGAACGAAAAACAAACAAACATATCTGCCTGATCTTTATTTCTCTAAGTAGTTCTTTCTTCATATTAAGTCTCTTTAGCACCTCTTTATTTGTTTCTTCTCTTTCCATGATGTTCTCCATATTCTTCTATATACCCACATCTCAAAGGCATCAATTTTGTCTTCTAATTGTTTATTTAGTGTCCATGTTTCTGAGCCATACATTAATATGGAATAAATGTAGCATTTTATAATTCTCATTTTTAACTTGTTTGTAATTTGTTTAGATATTAATAATTTCCTCATGTCACTGAAGGTACTTTTAGCCATTCCTATTCTCCTTTTAACTTCTGTTTCACATCTGCCATCATTTGTGACTATGTGTCCAAGATATTGATACTGTTTTACTTGTTGTAGTTTCTCTCCCTGTATGTTTATGTTTACCTCCTGTTCTTCTGTGTCTTTGCTGATTATCATGGTTTTTTGTTTTTTGAATGTTTATATCCAGTCCATATTCATTACTTGATTTATTGACTTGATCTATTAGTCTTTGTAGTTCATGTTCACTTTCTGCTAAAAGAACAGTGTCATCTGCATATCTAATGTTGTTTATTATTTTCCCATTGATCTTGAGTCCTGGTATTTCTTCTATATTTTTAAAGATATTCTCTGTGTAGATATTAAATAGGCTTGGTGATAAAATGCATCCTTGTCTTACCCCTCTTCTTATTTCTATGTATGGAGAGTAGCTGTTTTCACACCTTATTGATGCTGTTTGTTCCCAATATATATTTCTAATCAGCCTTTTGTCTTTTCCATCTATGCCTATTTCTTGAAGACATTTGATTAATTTTTCATGTTGGACGCTGTCAAAGGCCTTGCTGTAGTCTATGAAGCAAATATATATATACTTTATTGGATTTCTATATATTTATCTATCACTAGCCGGATACTCAGTATAGCTTTTCTGGTTCCTTTGTTTTTCCTAAAACCGAATTGTTCTTCACCGACCTCCATGTCTATCTTGTTCTTAATTCTTTCATGTATTATCTTGAGAAGTATTTTAGTAAGATGGATCATTAGACTTATTGTTCTATATTCTGTACAGTCCACAGCCCTGGGCTTCTTAGGTAGTGGTATGAATACTGATGATGTTAGGTCTTTAGGTATATGGCCTAACGTTGAGATCACCCCGTTCTAAAATATGGGGAGTTATTCAGTGCATTTTAACATTAATTCCCGCTAATGGATTTGTACACACTTCATCTCTTATTTTTCGAGCTTCCATCCTTACAAATTTCCTAACCCAACTAAGTATTTCATTTATTTTAATGCAACTAATTTTCCAATGTATACCAATTATAAGTTTATCGTTGGTAATCTCCGCTGCCTGGTTTGAATCTTTCCTGGGTATTTTCTGTTACATTCTTCTGTTCATAGCTGTCAATTTCAGCTAGTGTGAAATTATCGTATCTCTTAAATAAAATGGATATAGTTTATTTAATTAAGACATTTTACTTCTGTATTTCTACAGCTTGTACAATTTTATTTGACAGATTGTATTTAAAACAGTGTTTCGTTATGACTGTGTCCGTGAACTTTTAATATGTATTAACGCCCCTGCGTAGTTGGGGTCCTTATAGATAGAGCACAACAGTAATACCGTAGCAGCTTTTTTTTGTATGTTTAGTATTACATGGTGATTATGAAAGTTGGACGTATGGTTGACTATACAAGCTCGGAGTTCTACTGGTGTTCTATCGGAGTTCTACTGGAATTCTATCAGAGTTCTACTGGAGTTCTACTGGAATTCTATCAGAGTTCTACTGGAGTTCTACTGGAATTCTATCAGAGTTCTACTGGAGTTCTACTGGAATTCTATCAGAGTTCTACTGGAGTTCTACTGGAATTCTATCAGATTTCTACTGGAGTTCTACTGGAATTCTATCAGAGTTCTACTGGAGTTCTACTGGAATTCTATCAGAGTTCTACTGGATATCTATCGGGGCTGTCTATAAATTATGTTAACGATTGTGGGCACATTTTAACCTTTAAATCTTAGTAGTAGCTTCTCAAACCCCTTGTCAACAGTTGTCAAACGTTTTCAAACCCCATCCCTCTCCCTTTAACTGTTAACCTAGTTTATGAATAACCTCTGTCAGAAGATTATGAAACAACACTTTAAAGCATATTCTTTGCCTTGATGACTGCCAAGAGAAAGAAACATACAGAAACAGAAAGTTAAACCTCCATCACCCTAACACAGGTAATCTCTTAGTTTTACAAACAACAACACTTGATCTTCGATCTTATCCAAAAGTAATTTTTAAAATATCCTTGTTTCGTTTAGGGATCAACCAGAAAATACCATAACGTTTTACATCGACACTAAACGGCTCCATTATAATAAGAAAGGCATTACAAGGTTGATAATTATTGGGTTACTTGTTCAAATTAAAACAAACACGAGTAAAGCCCTTCTATTAAGATATCGGCAACATCGAGACATGCATAAGTAAAATAGATATGCTGTTAGATTGTCAGCAGCTAATCCTCGGGAGTAAACAAAATTACAGTAAAACGTTTCGGCAAAGTATGTTAGTAATTAAACTAACGACACACACGATTCTCAGACGGTAAACATTATGTGATATATTTTTCTTTCTGCGCTTTCTCGTAAACTTCTGCAGACCGGCAGTATACAATCTAAGAAACACGTTGCGTCTTGGTTTACAGCCTTATTATTAATTCTGAGCTTTTAGGTCGGACACATCTGATTTCAGTTTAGCTTCTGAGCAGTGGTCTTGATATGTTTTTCTCAAAGGAGGAGAGGAGGAAAGGGGGTGCACCTAAAAAAGGTCTTTCATGATTGTTTTTTTTGCGTTATGCATGCGATTTGCTGTATTAGTAATATAATGAGCTATTAGGGTTAGGGTTAGGGCTAGGAGTAGGTTGTATTAGTAATATAATGAGCTATTAGGGTTAGGGTTAGGGCTAGGAGTAGGTTGTTTTAGTAATAGAATGAGCTACTAGGTTCAGTAACGTGTACAGAAGTAAAATTTCCAAAGATATATAAAATGACATGTTCTTAAAATATCCGCACATTATTTTGGTCTTGGCGTGTAATAAATTGTTTAAAATTAGTTGTCACAAGCATATTTATTTCACAATGACGTTTTATCTGTTGCGCATCGCAAGAGGTTAGAACCTTTGTCTAACACCGGTGAGGTCCAAAGTTTGATCCCCGTAAAGATTGGGCATCTTTTTTCTTTCAGGGTGTACATTAAATCACACTGAACATGACGTGGCGACAGCAATGGCCTGAAGCCTTTATCACACAAGCAATTAGGAACCTCCCTTCACCTTTATCACACATACCACTATGAACCTCTCTTCAACTTTATTACACAAGCCACTATGAACCTCCCTTCAACTTTATCACACAAACCACTATGAACCTCTCTTCAACTTTATCACACAAACCACTATGAACCTCTCTTCAACTTTATCACACAAACCACTATGAACCTCTCTTCAACTTTATTACACAAGCCACTATGAACCTCCCTTCAACTTTATCACACAAACCACTAGGAACCTCCCTTCAACTTTATCACACAAGCAACTAGGAACCTCCCTTCAACTTTATCACACAAACCACTAGGAACCTCCCTTCAACTTTATCACACAAGCAACTAGGAACCTCCCTTCAACTTTATCACACAAACCACTATGAACCTCTCTTCAACTTTATTACACAAGCCACTATGAACCTCCCTTCAACTTTATCACACAAACCACTAGGAACCTCCCTTCAACTTTATCACACAAACCACTATGAACCTCCCTTCAACTTTATCACACAAACCACTAGGAACCTCCCTTCAACTTTATCACACAAACCACTATGAACCTCTCTTCAACTTTATTACACAAGCCACTATGAACCTCCCTTCAACTTTATCACACAAACCACTATGAACCTCTCTTCAACTTTATCACACACACCACTATGAACCTCTCTTCAACTTTATTACACAAGCCACTATGAACCTCCCTTCAACTTTATCACACAAACCACTAGGAACCTCCCTTCAACTTTATCACACAAACCACTAGGAACCTCCCTTCAACTTTATCACACAAACCACTATGAACCTCTCTTCAACTTTATTACACAAGCCACTATGAACCTCCCTTCAACTTTATCACACAAACCACTATGAACCTCTCTTCAACTTTATCACACAAACCACTATGAACCTCTCTTCAACTTTATTACACAAGCCACTATGAACCTCCCTTCAACTTTATCACACAAACCACTAGGAACCTCCCTTCAACTTTATCACACAAACCACTAGGAACCTCCCTTCAACTTTATTACACAAGCCACTATGAACCTCTCTTCAACTTTATCACACAAACCACTATGAACCTCTCTTCAACTTTATCACACAAACCACTATGAACCTCTCTTCAACTTTATTACACAAGCCACTATGAACCTCCCTTCAAATTTATCACACAAACCACTAGGAACCTCCCTTCAACTTTATCACACAAACCACTAGGAACCTCCCTTCAACTTTATTACACAAGCCACTATGAACCTCTCTTCAACTTTATCACACAAACCACTATGAACCTCTCTTCAACTTTATTACACAAGCCACTATGAACCTCTCTTCAACTTTATTACACAAGCCACTATGAACCTCTCTTCAACTTTATTACACAAACCACTATGAACCTCTCTTCAACTTTATTACACAAGCCACTATGAACCTCCCTTCAACTTTATCACACAAACCACTAGGAACCTCCCTTCAACTTTATCACACAAACCACTAGGAACCTCCCTTCAACTTTATTACACAAGCCACTATGAACCTCTCTTCAACTTTATCACACAAACCACTATGAACCTCTCTTCAACTTTATTACACAAGCCACTATGAACCTCTCTTCAACTTTATTACACAAGCCACTATGAACCTCTCTTCAACTTTATTACACAAGCCACTATGAACCTCTCTTCAACTTTATCACACAAACCACTAGGAACCTCCCTCACAACTTTATCACACAAACCACTAGGAACCTCCCTTCAACTTTATCACACAAACCACTATGAACCTCTCTTCAACTTTATTACACAAGCCACTATGAACCTCCCTTCAACTTTATCACACAAACCACTATGAACCTCTCTTCAACTTTATCACACAAACCACTATGAACCTCTCTTCAACTTTATTACACAAGCCACTATGAACCTCCCTTCAACTTTATCACACAAACCACTAGGAACCTCCCTTCAACTTTATCACACAAACCACTAGGAACCTCCCTTCAACTTTATTACACAAGCCACTATGAACCTCTCTTCAACTTTATCACACAAACCACTATGAACCTCTCTTCAACTTTATCACACAAACCACTATGAACCTCTCTTCAACTTTATTACACAAGCCACTATGAACCTCCCTTCAACTTTATCACACAAACCACTAGGAACCTCCCTTCAACTTTATCACACAAACCACTAGGAACCTCCCTTCAACTTTATTACACAAGCCACTATGAACCTCTCTTCAACTTTATTACACAAGCCACTATGAACCTCTCTTCAACTTTATCACACAAACCACTATGAACCTCTCTTCAACTTTATCACACAAACCACTAGGAAACTCCCTTCAACTTTATCACACAAACCACTATGAACCTCTCTTCAACTTTATCACACAAACCACTATGAACCTCTCTTCAACTTTATCACACAAACCACTATGAACCTCTCTTCAACTTTATCACACAAACCACTATGAACCTCTCTTCAACTTTATCACACAAACCACTATGAACCTCTCTTCAACTTTATCACACAAACCACTATGAACCTCTCTTCAACTTTATCACACAAACCACTAGGAAACTCCCTTCAACTTTATCACACACACCACTATGAACCTCTCTTCAACTTTATCACTCAAACCACTATGAACCTCTCTTCAACTTTATCACACAAACCACTATGAACCTCTCTTCAACTTTATCACACAAACCACTATGAACCTCTCTTCAACTTTATCACACAAACCACTATGAACCTCTCTTCAACATTTTCACACAAACTACTAGGAAACTCCCTTCAACTTTATCACACAAACCACTATGAACCTCCCTTCAACTTTATCACACAAACCACTAGGAAACTCCCTTCAACTTTATTACACAAACCACTATGAACATCTCTTCAACTTTATCACACAAACCACTAGGAAACTCCCTTCAACTTTATTACACAAACCACTAGGAAACTCCCTTCAACTTTATCACACAAACCACTAGGAAACTCCCTTCAACTTTATTACACAAACCACTATGAACCTCTCTTCAACTTTATCACACAAACCACTAGGAAACTCCCTTCAACTTTATTACACAAACCACTATGAACCTCTCTTCAACTTTATCACACAAACCACTAGGAAACTCCCTTCAACTTTATTACACAAACCACTATGAACCTCTCTTCAACTTTATCACACAAACCACTATGAACCTCTCTTCAACTTTATCACACAAACCACTATGAACCTCTCTTCAACTT
The DNA here is from genome assembly GCA_034231615.1 of Meghimatium bilineatum. NCBI lineage: Eukaryota > Metazoa > Mollusca > Gastropoda > Stylommatophora > Philomycidae > Meghimatium > Meghimatium bilineatum. The sequence continues at coordinate 47,615,911 of CM067317.1, read as the reverse complement.
TATCACACAAGCCACTATGAACCTCTCTTCAACTTTATCACACAAACCACTATGAACCTCTCTTCAACTTTATTACACAAGCCACTATGAACCTCTCTTCAACTTTATCACACAAACCACTATGAACCTCTCTTCAACTTTATCAAACAAACCACTATGAACCTCTCTTCAACTTTATCACACAAACCACTATGAACCTCTCTTCAACCTTATCACACAAACCACTATGAACCTCTCTTCAACTTTATCACACAAACCACTATGAACCTCTCTTCAACTTTATCAAACAAACCACTATGAACCTCTCTTCAACTTTATCAAACAAACCACTATGAACCTCTCTTCAACTTTATCACACAAACCACTAGGAAACTCCCTTCAACTTTATTACACAAGCCACTATGAACCTCTCTTCAACTTTATCACACAAACCACTATGAACCTCTCTTCAACTTTATCACACAAACCACTAGGAAACTCCCTTCAACTTTATCACACAAACCACTAGGAAACTCACTGCAATTCCCTATCGGGAAAAATACAGTATTGACAGTTGTTCTTTAACCTATTAAATTGCGCTACATCTTCGGCATATGAATTCATATTATATTTATAGTGCGTTCAAAAATATTTTTTTGTCCTAGAGGATTGACTTCACTGTACTTGGGTTCCTATATGTATTCCGTGACTCTTAATGAAGCGGCACGCAGTCTGCTGACAGTGTCACTCATAAAACGTAACTCCGTAGCTTGAAGCGATAATACAAAGGGATCTCCGAAAAAACTTACCTTGTATAAAAGACGACATGATTCGGCTTCGACACCATGGCCTCTTGAATACAAGACGAGCAGCTTAACCACTGCGCTAGGGGGATCCCCCTTTGTTGTGTCATTTATAGTGCGCGTGTGCACGTAAACATAATATATTTAGAATAATGAAATCTCGTGGTACTGAATACCGCCTTATCATCTGTCCTTGATAAAATATCATCCTTTACTTTTCTGTGACACCCCAAACTCCATTTTTGTTCCTTAGTGCCCCACCCACCCACAGAAAAGTACTGTAGATCCGAGAATGGACCATATTACCCACTTTGAGAACCACGATGTCACACAGAGACGGATATCCACAGAAAGCTGCATGGGAGCTCGGAGAAAGATTTCAAATACAGCATTATTTATTAATGAAAACCGGACTTGCTGTGTAGACATGTTAAATGCGAACGAGAAGAATAAATAAGAAGAGAACCACTTATTTACATGACTGTTTTCATCTTGCACGACATCGTTATTTGGATAATCAATACCATTTTCAATTTACTACCAGTACGGTTCCAGCCGCCATCATTAGTGTCACTGCCTTGAATAGATACTGCATTGTTATATTCCCAAGTACATACAAGTCAGCGTTTTACAAAAAAAAATCATCTTGTAAGAAATTTACTCAATTTTGTGTAACTTTTGTAATTGTTTTCTGCTGTGCCGCATTAATGCTTTTGACATTTTGGAAACGTTACATTCTTTCTGCAGTCTATTTGTTTCTGTCGTTGTTACTTTTCATAGCTGGGGTTTTTTCGTGCATTCATTGTCTTCACATTATCATTGAATCTAGTTTAGTGCATCGGTTGCTGTTCTCAATTTGTCTCAATGATGATATTTTTTTTGTTGAAATGTCATTTTTGACTTTCTTTACATTACAATGTTAATTATATTTTGTTTGTTTCAATGCAAGTGAACTACCGGCAATTTTCTTGTGTTCTGTTGTTCATTTAGAGCGAAGTTGCTTCCCAGTGCTTCATTTTTAGCCAGATGACACGAAATCTCAGCGGTGGTTCGTGGTTATCGATAGAGTACTAACACGCTTTCTAACTGAATTAATGAGGCCTTCTTTCGTTACTTTTCTTGATTATTCCTATGTTTTTAGTTCGTCTATTTTTATATATTTGGAAGCGAATGCCAAAAATAGCCAAGGCTACTCCAAGTTTGTAATTAAATATAGTAAACAAAATAAAGTAAATAAAATAAAGCAAAATATAGTAAGCAATATAAAACGTGACAATAATCAAAAGTGTACCGAATGAGTCTGTTTACATTTAGCAGTTATGTTTTCTATATCTGTCGACTGTCACTGGTGGTCAATGAGATTTGGGACGGAGGTGCTCCTCAGAGTTTTATTTTTAGTCAGATATAACACCACATCAAAGCGGTGGTCAATGCAAGAAAGAAATGAAATGTAGCTTCAGTTTTTAAAAAAAGTATCTATCATGTGGTAATTGAAACACAATATATCTTTTTAAAATTTTCTATTTAATTTTATAAATAACATAAATACGCAGCGTAAATGTTTCGACCACAACGCCTTTATAAAGAACAGGACAAGCAAACCCATGGTTGGTTGGTTGCTGATCCATATGTGCATGCGGTTGCGTCTGTGGGTCTCACCAATGGTTCACTAGACAAACCAACCATGCAACAGAAAACCTTAGTAGATGACATGCCTTTATATTGAGGTTATCTTCTTATAGAAGCTTCATGGCATGTCATCTATACAATCCCGTAGTCGTAACCTTCGATAACAGTTACCATGTTGTTCCGACAGGTCGACATTGTGTTTGAACTAGTTGCGGGAGCGGCGTGGGTGAGCGGAACGGTAGAGAAACATATCGCAAGGGCCAGAGTTGTGCCTTGATGTCGACGTCTGTTTCGGCGGCATTAGACTCGAAACACCATCGAGTCGGACAGCTGCTGGAGCAGAGGGTGGAGCACTTATGGGAATGTCCCACGTGCTGTGAGGCCAGTTTCTAATCAATAATCAAGAAAATGATATAGCGGTCCATGGGTGATTAAACACATACAATAAGGGATAAAATGTACCTATAGATGAAGTGATTGGTTTACACAAGAGGAAGAATCAATATATACGCATGCAATCTATTAGGGCTTTACTGTTGCCGCTTGATTGACTTAAGGGATCTTATGTTAGATATATTAAATAATAATATAGTAGTGTGAGTTTTCTTTGATTTTCATTCTTGGTTATTTTATACGCTTCTATTCGGCATGATTATAAACTATTAGCTTAATCGACTAGTAGATTAATAAACTATTAGATTGATGGACTTGTAGATTAATGGAATATTAAATTAATGGAATATTATATTAATGGAATATTAGTTTAAAGGAATGCAAAATTAATAGAATATTAGATTAATGGAATATTAGATTAATGGAATATTAGTTTAATGGACTACTAGATTAATAGCCTAGTAGATTATTGGTCTAGTAGATTAATGGACTATTAGATTTAGGAAATAGTCGATTAATGGACTATTATATTCATGAACTATTAGATTAATCGACTATTATATTAATGAACAATTAGATTAATGGACTATTAGACTAATGAACTAATAGAATAATGGACTATTAGATTAATGGACTATTAGATTAATGAACTATTTGAAATTTAATGGCCTAGTAAATCAATCAACTTATAGATTAATGGACTTGTAGATTAATGGACTATTAGACTAATGAACTAATAGAATAATGGACTATTAGATTAATGGACTATTAGATTAATGAACTATTTGAAATTTAATGGCCTAGTAAATCAATCGACTTATAGATTAATGGACTTGTAGATTAATGGACTATTATATTATATCTAATTCTGGTATCTGCAGCCCTCCTATATTTACGGCTCTGAAATCAGGCTTAGTTGTTTCTTGTCTCACGTTTTTCATCATTTTTTCCACATAGATGTTGAACACGTATGGAGACAAGGTATGTCCTTGCTTTACTCCTTTCTGTACATTATACAACTCTGATCTTGCACCCTTCGCTTTTTGGTCTTTATACAGCTCTACTATTAGTCATATCATGTGTTTTGGGAAACTCATGCAGCCAATATATAGAGGAACAACAGATACAATGGTTTGGACATCTTATGAGGATGAACGATCAACTTCCCATAAGAGCTTATAACAAAATGGAATCACGATACAGAGTCAAGGGCAGACCTAGGAACAGGTGGATAGACAACATCAAGATCATCCTGAATAAACATGTCTACACCTCAACCAGAGCAACACACCTGGCTCTAGAATGCAGACTACATCTCCTTAACAAACCCACGTGTAAAACAGGTAATGAAGTCCTACTGAATGATGACTAAAACACTACACACTATCACTAACGGATGTAAATATGGTACATATAACAAAACAAAACACAGAATATAATCTACAGATGACAATACACAGGACAAAGTCGACGTTTCGGAACAATAGGCCTTTTTCAAGATACGGACATAACATACAAACATAAAAAAAATCACAAGTAAAAATGAATGCGTATCCGAGTGAAATGTGGTACTAAGATTTTTATGTTTGTATGTTATGTCCGTATCTTGAAAAAGGCCTATTGGTCCGAAACGTCGACTTTGTCCTGTGTATTGTCATCTTAGATTATATTCTGTGTTTTGTTTTGTTATATGTACCATATTTACATCCGTTAGTGATAGTGTGTAGTGTTTTAGTCATCATTCAGTAGGACTTCATTACCTGTTATACACGTGAGTATTATTTTCCATTATGTTCTACTAGCAGTACCACCTTCTATTGCTTAACAAACCCCTACGCTCAACGGCAAGTGTGGAAGCTATGACAACACCATCACATGGGGATAGAGAATAAACAATTGGTTTATTGGTTTTCTTCAATTAAAAACGACATATTCATGAATTCTAGCTCTTCCTGAATACTTGTTAATTGTCGAAGAATTACTTCAAGAAAAAAATCCTGCTGTTATATTTACAAATTATGGCTTTCTCTGTAACAACGTAACGATGAAGAACTTGTTCTGCTCTCCTGTAAGTGTTGATTTTCTGGTACAGCTGAATTTCACATTACCGGATGCTACATGTTTACAAGGTACAACACATCAACCTCTGTCGTACTTTCTATTTTGTGTACACGACTCTCTAGCAGATGCTGTTGGTGTAACGTTTTATTATTTCTGTAAGTGGTAATGTTTCATTTAGCTATTTTCGTTCTGAGCCATGGTGATCCGTTGAAGGACAATCCTATCTAATAGGATATGTTTCTGGTCTTATTTACGTTATACTTTATAATGCCTTTTTTATTTACATGATTTTCTTGATTCACACATTAGATCCACATAATTTTTTTTATTAATTCATTTTCATTATGTATTTTGTCTGTATTTATTTTATGTTTGGCATTAATCCAAATGCCACCTGGAAATTCGCTGAAATTTACTCATTTTTTTCATTCTGAAACCATATATTAATTTATCCAGTAAGATAAATATGAGTATGTGTAAATATTAAGACGATTAACTTGTTTCTATAACGTTATTCTTTGTAGTTAGATCATCTGTGCTACATTTGGGATTTTCCCACTAGATCTATATTAAACTGTTTGTAGTTCTAGGCACCTTTCCGTCTCTCCGAACAATAGTGTTATTGTTGTGCTGTAAGAATTATAATCTCCGATCCATGACAATGATGAATGTGACTCACAAGATTAACCTGAGCATGAAAGATTCTTCCAAGGTACATACAAGGTATCAAATGCATACACTATACCATCGTGTTTTGTTGTGTGTTTTCTTAGATGTGCAGCCCTTGAAATAACTGCGATCACTTTCTTCATTGTCTTTATACTATTCTGATCATTCCTCCATTGTCTTTATACCAATCTGATCATTCCTCCATTGTCTTTATACCAATCTGATCATTCCTCCATATATATTATCCATGACATCCTGTTACCATTATTACGTATCAATTCTTGTATCATACACATTACATTTGATTAAGTCTTCGTATTGAAGTTAATGTCGACCCTGAAATCTTTCCCCAGACTGTAATTTTTCATAAAGTAGATTTTTTGGTATTCTGACATTTTCTATCCACATAGTGTGTCCAAGCCATTTGACTCTGCTAGCATTGGGCACAGAAAATACTTTGGTATTACCTTTTCTTTCCAATACATCAGAATTAGTGAATGTGTAAATATTGTATTAGTGAATGTGTAAATATTGTATTACTGAATGTGTAAGTATTGTATTACTGAATGTGTAAGTATTGTATTACTGAATGTGTAAGTATTGTATTACTGAATGTGTAAGTATTTTTAAGAATTTCACTTCTAATAATTTTACGTTGGCACTGCATGTGAAAGTTGTTTAGTGGTCTCTCCTAGTGCATCCAGGTTGTCAATAAGCTTTCTGTTCATACATTTCTCCTGGTGTATTGAGGTTGTCCATAAGCTTTCTGTTCATAAATTTCTCTTGATGTATCGGGGTTGCCCATAAGCTTTCTGTTCATACATTTGTGTTGGTGTATCGAGGTTATCCATAAGTACTTCATAAAATCTATTTAATCTTTTAATTTATATGTGTACATTTTTTATTTTATTTGTCTTTAGATTTATATTTATCTACTTATACGGTTTTACTGTTGTCTCCCACTCATTGAATTACTTAAATCCCATAATACTTCAGATTACAGCGGGTTGAATTGCTTTGAGAAGTCCTACTCAGAGGGGTAAAACCAAGCAGTTGTGATTTAATTTTCAATATAATATTTTATCTAACTTAATGCAACCAAGACGATACATCTGGCCTTGGAATAATGACGTGAACGCATAACCCAACACTTAGCGGCAAGTGTGGATACGATCAACCATCATTCACCTGGGGATAGACAATAGACAATAACTTTATCTAAAGGCGTACATAAAAATGTATGTGTAGCTGTTTCACTTAACTACATAAGTGAAAGACACTTGAGGTAGATACAACTTGAGTTATATGTGTTATCGATTAACTCTGTACCACCATAAGCGCTTCCTGCCTTGCAAGTATGTATTTAGAAGTACCTATCACAATGGATGTTCTATTGGTTTACGGGCAGAAAGGGATTGTTTATCTGGTTGTTTTATCCGGCTTGCCGGAGATAAAAGTTAAAGTGCGTGAATAATGACAATCAATAACTGAATGGATAGAATATGGTTGTGAGAATCATTAGTGCTTTACTTTATCGTCTGTTCTCTGACTCTCTCGCTAGATCTCGCTTGTAGCAGTACGATGATCCTATTAGATTTCGAGCGAGATTTACTCCAGGGATCAAGGTAATATAAGTTATGGACTAGCGTCATAGCACACAGTTTCCCATGAAGTGTTCAACTTCAGAGGTTGAGAAATACGTCTGGAAATCACCTAATACACTTGCTCATCAGCGGTGGCGCCACTCCTCGACGTTCCCCGAACATGAGCTATGGTACAGTATTCCTGGTGGCATTTTGAACTTTCTTTAAACTACTGTTATAATATTAATCTCAAAACTATGACTAACAGGTGAATTCGATACCTTGGTTCTCTGGTCAGTGAGCGAATAACTTAACATTACACTACCGATGCTTCCTTTTATTCAAGAGAATATAGATATGAAGTGTCTTGGTTTTGTGTTGTACCATTGGCACGGTACATCCGACTTCTAATGGTCTGTGCACACGCAGTGATTACTACTTACACTGAAAAGCGGGCTACGGCTGACATAAGCTTGTACGGCATTCATCCAGCTGCAACTTTTTTTCTCATATTTGCTCGCACAGCACGCTAATATTTATTGTCATCCATCGGAAATGTCCCAACAATCATCGTTGCTTGACCTTTTAACGCTGTCTTTTGTGGTTGTAATAGCCATCCAGTGTATGTGATGATGACAATATTTTCAGACGAGTTCAAGCAGAGATGGCTGAAAATTTCAATTCTGGAACAGAACCCCTTGCTACATTTATGACACAATGGTAGGGATTTACACATCCGTATGTTTGCTGCTATGTCTTTTAGGTTGGCACGTTTTCTCAGTGCATCTGAGATTTGAGGCTTCTGAGCGACAGAATCCCAAATATGACGTCGATGTTGAATCGTGTCTTTTCCAAATGTTTGATGTCGTGGTTGAAGTAACACTGTTTAAGTAAAATGCTCGCCCGTGTGAGATACGAGGCGTGGACTTTTCAGTTTGCAAAGAGTAGACCAATTGTCTTCTTTTCAGACATGTTGTAAGAGGCGTGTAAGGAAAATTGGGAGAAAAGGCTGACAACATGTCATTTTTGAAAAAAAAAATCATTGTCCCAACTTTTTTAAATTTCTTACTTGTGCCCTCTATTAAATAATCCCCATGGATACCGAAGAGATGCGGGCCAGCGAACATTGCTCATTTTCCCTATATGACATAATTCTATGTGACGAGGAATGCTAGATGTGCCATCACTATAGATTGGTCAACACGTCTGACAGATGAGATAGTTGATCGATATGTGTGTGCTATCATCACTATAGATTGGTCAACACGTCTGACAGATTTATGATGATATATTTGATCGATATGTGTGTGCTATGCCTCTGATGGGAAGTAGTAATCCTTGGATACGGCAAAACTATTACTGGAAAGCAATATAAGGAAATGTAGCATTCACACAGTATCTTGACATTAAAAGAAAGCATTCATCATCCTAGGCTTACGTCCGTATGCTGATATATGAAAAAATACTTGAATTGAAGCATAGGTACACTATCGCAAAAGGATGAATGCAAGAAGGTGGGCAAACATATAACTAATTTCTCTATGGTAGTGTACCTGTATGAAAGTCTGATGTACAAAAACGTTATTCATTGTTAGTTGTCGGATCATCATCACTGCAAATTGGACACGTCCATAGTTGCTTCGATTTCTCTTTGAGTGTATCCGCCATTACACTTCTGCTGACAGTACTGGTCTTCTGCTGATTAGCCATAATTCTTCCATGCTCTCCAAAACATTCAATTCTAACAACACCGCATTTTAAACCCTGTTCTTTAATCCTGGCCATCGAAAAGGAATCATGATCCACACTAGTCTCATTCTAGCATGCTATATCTTTTATGGAGTTCAAAACATCAGCTTGATTCATTACATCTTCGCCCTGTGCTACAATCGCGCATGACGCTAATTAATCTGTTCTTTCATGACCTAAAACACCTATTTGACGCGACATGCTAATAATGTAACTACTTTCAACCTAGACTTTCTCAGTGCCTCAAGTCAACTGTTCAAGAACGAGACCAACATGTACCTATGTAGCATTCGATGTTTATACCCACTCAAATGCCTTGGTCACCGCCATAATCCCCATTGTCATGCTACTCGTAGTCACATCAAATGCTCCACTCGCCTCCATGATCGTTTAACCTGCGCACTGAGCTATAGAGCCGCAAGTACTGCGAACATATCTAATCCCAGATACGTTATTCATGTGGTAAGGTCATCATTGTTTGAAGCACAACTTTGATTTATTATTCCCTTCAATAATTGCACACGATGGCTGTTTCTTTGGTTGCTGATCCAACGGTCCATGGGCTCATGCTCTTTGACCTAATGCCATTAGATGGCATTATATTGCTGGGAAGTCTATGGATTTTTAGCCCACCCCGGGACAGAGCCAGAGAATAACTATCACACCTCCAGGAAGGTAGGTTTCAACTTATGCACTGCTCCTAGCCACTGTAACCAAGATAGCGTTCACTGTGCTCATTCCCCGCCACCAATTGACTACTGGTTATGCCGAACTTCTCTATAGCTCCAGGCATGCAACCAAATGTTCAAGTCAAAAGGATTGTCACGTCCTGAGTCACTGTGCCTCTATGATGGGCTTCAGCCATAGAAAAAACAGTGCTGTCAGTTTCCTCCTCCCCATTACTGCACAGTACATCTATGGCTCCTTTCCAGCCACAGAATATACATATATATTCAGGTAAACATGAAACAGATTTCAACAACAAAATAAAAGCATAATTGTAAGATGATGTGCCATGAAGCTTCTCTAAGAAGATATCCTTAATATAACGGCATGGTATCTACTAAGGTTTTCTGTTGCATGGGTGGTATGTCTAGTGGGCTATTGGTGAGACCCACAGACGCAACCACATGCGTAATTTCATGTAATTACAATAGCAGATATGTATACACTTTTTAAAAATCAAATAAATGTTATACATGTTCATTTGAACATTTGCAGCGGATGTCCGAAAAAACTGTTGAATCTACCCATAATACTATAGTTTCCTTGAATATTTAACAATACTGTGGGCCAGTTTTAACAGTTAAAAGTGGGGGAAAGTACGACAGTTTTAACAGATAAAAGTGGGGAAGTGTGGAACATGTTTAATATATAACAATGGGGACGTGTGGAATAATATTAATAGATACAAGTGGGAAAGTGTGGGACAATTTTAACAGATACAAGTGGGAAAGTGTGGGACAATTTTAACAGATAAACTTGTAGAAGAAAAAACACTAGAATTCTAATTTTCGAATACTCTGTGAGATTCATTATGTCCGTTACAGATTGTTTCCTTCCTAAAGGTCATTCGTGTAAATATCAAGTCACGTAAGCATGCGCATGCGCGTTTTCGATTATCGCATCGGAAACAGTGATGTTTCACAGATGGCGTGATTTCCATTGCCTTACATGTTTAGGTTTTGGAACGCAAAACATGGATAATTAATTTGCATGAAGGAAAAACATCCGACGCAGTCACTGGAGATGAAATTACATTAGCTTGAAAATACATTTCTTAGAAATCTCTTGATGATGACGTCTCTTCATCGTGAAAGAACATGAGTCTGGCGTGGAGAATGCAATTAGGTTTGGTGTTTGTAAAGCAGATGGCTCAGTTTGCTTTAGTATATATATCATTTAAAAATTTAAAAATTTAATGAAAGGGTTAAAGTAGCAGTTTTACGTTGAACAATACACAGGATCGACGTTTCGATCAAAAGATCTTTATAGAGATGAACAATCACAGAATGGAATAACAAAATCAAACATAGTCTTCATGCAATAAATGTAGTGGAAACTGGCAGATCTGGAGAAAAGTGAAGAAAATGAAGAAAGGGGAGAACGACGAAATGGTGAACAGTCTATTACGGTAAGTAGTCTAACCATACTGTGAACAGTCTAACCATACGGTGAACAGTCTAACCATACGGTGAACAGTCTAACCATACGGTGAACAGTCTAACCATACGGTGAACAGTCTAACCATACGGTGAACAGTCTAACCATACGGTGAACAGTCTAACCATACGGTGAACAGTCTAACCATACGGTGAACAGTCTAACCATACGGTGAACAGTTCTTGATTCCTGATTCTTGATTAGAAACTAGCCTCACAGCACGTGGGGCATTCCCATAAGTGCTCTGCCTCTCTTCCAGCAGCCATCCGACTCGATGATGTTTCGAGCCTAATGCCGCCTAAACAGACGTCGACATCAGGGCACAACTCTGGCCCTTGCAACATGTTTCTTTGTTGTTCTACCCACCCACGCCGTGCCCGTAACTAGTTCAAGCACAACGTCAGCCTGTCGGAACAAAATTGTAACTGTTATCGAAGGTTACGACTATGGAGAACAGTCTGACCATACGGTGAACAGTCTTAACGCAGTCCCCCTCTCCTTGAATTGGATCTGCGATCCAGTATTTTCCCGCTACACACTCAATGCGTTGCGCACAGATCGATGTAGACCCATCAGAAAAATAACTGTGAACGTATATCAGACGTGTAATTTAGAATTTATTAAGACAGTATTCCACTACAAGCATTTAACATGAGCACCAGATGGCAAAAGAAGGAAGTGGAACTCCTCAAAGTGCAAATATCAAATAGGATGTAACTATAGATCTCCACACCATGCAAGAACTACTCACAGCAGCACAACATGCAAGAACTACACACAGCAGCACAACATGCAAGAACTACACACAGCAGCTCAACATCGCTCAAAATGTCTTGCAATTCTTTCTTTTTTCGGAACCCATATTTGACGCGGAAGGAGTATATATAGAAATAACATTATATAACATATATATAAATAGATTTGGGAAATGGAGGACAGATGGGAGGGAGTGCTAACGGACGGGGAGATGACAGAGAGAAAAACAACCAAACAGAGAAAGAGAGGCGTGCATACGGATTGAGAGAGATAGGCATAAAGACATAAAAGGAGAAAACACTCAATCTGACAGACAGACAAATAGACACAATAGCAGGCAGACTAGACAAACCAGACAGACTATATGAGACAGACGAGACAGACAGACTAGACTAGACTAACTAGACAGACAGACAGTACTAGACAAACTAGACAGACAGGCAGGCTAGACTAGACATTAAAGATATAGACAGAAAGGCAGGTAGAATAGATAGACTAGGCAGACAGACTACACTGGCAGGCAGACTAGACAGGCTAGAAAGACAGACACATTTTTCAATTTGAGTCATTTACTGTTAGCACTTTTAAAAACATTTCTTTTTTTCGTTTTCGTTTGGAGACGCATTCATTAGACTCCGGATAGAACTATATCAGAAAGACGCATTCATTAGACTCCGGATAGAACTATATCAGAAAGACGCATTCATTAGACTCCGGATAGAACTATACCAGAAAGACGCATTCATTAGACTCCGGATAGAACTATATCAGAAAGACGCATTCATTAGACTCCGGATAGAACTATATCAGAAAGACGCATTCATTAGACTCCGGATAGAACTATATCAGAAAGACGCATTCATTAGACTCCGGATAGAACTATATCAGAAAGACGCATTCATTAGACTCCGGATAGAACTATATCAGAAAGAGATATTCTTTACCTATTTGGACACGTTGTGAGACAGCGAGATCTAATCGAACAGTTTCAATCAATCAATCAATCAATAAACCCGTAACTCTTCAGGGTCGAAGGGGTGCCACATTGGATGCTTCAGCACACAGAGTCATCCAGCGAATTATATTCTCCGCGATGCGGATGAGTGTGGAAATATTGTGTCCTGTCCATTCCTTGATGTTATCTGTCTATGCCTTTATTATTCCTCATCTGTTTCTTACCCTTTCGACAGTTGCCTGCAGTATTGTTTTTGACAAGGAATCATGTCTGCACGTGTGTGATTATCCATTATAGTATTTCAGTGGACGAAAGGTATAGCTAGTGGTGCCCATCTCCTCTCCAGCTGACATATACAATAATCAGGGTAGAAGGCAAGCGATATCATTGACAACAACGTGAGAAAATAGTAGACAGTCTGACATCTTTGGCATGTCCAAATAATCAACAATGATCCTTATGAAAGATAATGAACTAGAGAGTTACGGAGATCAATGATCACCTCCGCCAGTCAGCACAGCACCTGGTGATGATGATGATGATGAAGGTATATCTACGCCCCTGCATCTTCTCCAAACACTATCTCGATAACAAGCACGCAAAATAAAATATTGAAATATGTAAAAGTTAAATCCACAAGTAGACACGAATAGATAATACTGGAAATACACGAAGCAATTACCTGCTTACCAATCAGATTTACCATCTGTTATAGAAAGTTTCTTATGCATACATTGATGTGACGGTTCTCATGTTGCATCCTCGTTGAACTCATGTCTAATATATCTTCCCCATCAATCCATCCATCCATCATTATCATGTGTCGCGCTGGGTAATGTAGATATCCATATCACTCAGCGATGTATTGTGCATCAGTTTCAATGATGACTCTACCACGACGTGATATCAAACTCAGAAAGATGTTGGCGGTATTTTAACCTATTACGTTCCGCTGGCAGCTATTCGCCTCACAACTTAAGTCAACAAGATTTCCGAATTCCAAAGATGTCAAACTATATATAGTGTTTTCTCCCTTTGATGCCATCTGACTTATCTCCCCACAATTTGATTGTTACATTCTTTTTTTCAAACCTCAGCATAACATCACCAATAAATTTTGGCTTTTTCCCCCCTGAAGATGATAATTAGCGTTATTTTAGTATCAATCTCCCTTAGTACTTCATTAATTTTTCTACCTGTCCTTTTGAAATTCACGCATTATTCTGAAGAACCACCACATCTCTTTGGCCTCTACATTTCTACTTATTGTCCATGATTCGTTTCCATACGATAGAAGTGACTCTATACCTAGCATTGAATGACTATTTCCATTACTCGTATTGAATGTAGCCTACATAAGGTCCTGCTATACATGGTATTTTTATCATTTTGTGAATAGTTGTTTTACCCTGTCCTATTCTAGTTCATGTTTCTGATATGCTTTTTCCATCTGATGTTATCAGAGATTTCCATGTTGTTATTTTTTATTGGTGAACCTTATTTGTTATTGAGATGTTCTAGAATAACCATGTACATTTGTCTCGTAAATTAGATTATGTTATGTTTACTAAACAGTATTAGAACTCCTCAATATATTTTCATATGAACCACTATTTCAAAAGACAGACAGAGTGACAGTCAGGCTTACAAGCAAAGGCAAACAGACAGATAGAAACAGACATATAGAGAAAAGCAGACAGCAAGAGAAAGACAAAGGGAAAGAAAGACAGAGAATGGCAAATAGACAGGCAATCATATAAATAGAAGCAGTCAGTCAAACAGACATGTAGACACCGGCAATCCGGCTGACAGCCAGAGGCAGGCAGACATAAAAAAACAGGCAGACACAAACAGTCAGGCAGACAGACAGATGATAGAAAGGCAGACAGACAGATCAGACATACAGTCAGACAGTCAGGACAGATAAGACAGACGGACGGACTGATGATTAGATTTGACTATGACTAGGCTAGACTATGACTAGACTATGACTAGACTATAGACTAGACTATGACTAGACTATGACTAGATTATAGAATAGACTATAAATAGACTATAGACTAGACTATGACTAGACTATAGACTAGACCATGAATAGACTATAGACTATACTATGACTAGACTATGACTAGACTATGACTAGACTATAGACTAGACTATAGACTAGACTATGACTACACTATTACTAGACTATAGACTAGACTATAGACTAGACTATAGACAAGACTATAGACTAGACTATAGAGTAGGCTATAGACTAGACTATAGACTAGACTATAGACTAGACTATAGACTAGACTATAGACTAGACTAGACTAGACTAGACTAGACTAGACTGGACTATTGACTGGACTTTAGACTGGACTATAGACTGGACTAGACTGGACTAGACTAGACTAGACTATAGGTTAGGATAGGCTAGGATAAGCTAGACTAGAATATGATTAGATAGATAGATTAGATAGATAGATTAGAAAGATAGATTAGAAAGATAGATAGATAGATAGATAGATAGATAGATAGATAGATAGATAGATAGATAGATTAGAAAGACAGACAGACAGACAGACAGACAGACAGACAGACAGACAGACAGACAGACAGACAGACAGACAGACAGACAGACAGACAGACAGACAGACAGACAGACAGACAGACAGACAGACAGACAGACAGACAGACAGACAGACAGACAGACAGACAGACAGACAGACAGACAGACAGACAGACAGACAGACAGACAGACAGACAGACAGACAGACAGACAGACAGACAGACAGACAGACAGACAGACAGACAGACAGACAGACAGACAGACAGACAGACAGACAGACAGACAGACAGACAGACAGACAGACAGACAGACAGACAGACAGACAGACAGACAGACAGACAGACAGACAGACAGACAGACAGACAGACAGACAGACAGACAGACAGACAGACAGACAGACAGACAGACAGACAGACAGACAGACAGACAGACAGACAGACAGACAGACAGACAGACAGACAGACAGACAGACAGACAGACAGACAGACAGACAGACAGACAGACAGACAGACAGACAGACAGACAGACAGACAGACAGACAGACAGACAGACAGACAGACAGACAGACAGACAGACAGACAGACAGACAGACAGACAGACAGACAGACAGACAGACAGACAGACAGACAGACAGACAGACAGACAGACAGACAGACAGACAGACAGACAGACAGACAGACAGACAGACAGACAGACAGACAGACAGACAGACAGACAGACAGACAGACAGACAGACAGACAGACAGACAGACAGACAGACAGACAGACAGACAGACAGACAGACAGACAGACAGACAGACAGACAGACAGACAGACAGACAGACAGACAGACAGACAGACAGACAGACAGACAGACAGACAGACAGACAGACAGACAGACAGACAGACAGACAGACAGACAGACAGACAGACAGACAGACAGACAGACAGACAGACAGACAGACAGACAGACAGACAGACAGACAGACAGACAGACAGACAGACAGACAGACAGACAGACAGACAGACAGACAGACAGACAGACAGACAGACAGACAGACAGACAGACAGACAGACAGACAGACAGACAGACAGACAGACAGACAGACAGACAGACAGACAGACAGACAGACAGACAGACAGACAGACAGACAGACAGACAGACAGACAGACAGACAGACAGACAGACAGACAGACAGACAGACAGACAGACAGACAGACAGACAGACAGACAGACAGACAGACAGACAGACAGACAGACAGACAGACAGACAGACAGACAGACCGACAGACCGACCGACCGACCGACCGACCGACCGACCGACCGACCGACCGACCGACCGACCGACCGACCGACCGACCGACCGACCGACCGACCGACCGACCGACCGACCGACCGACCGACCGACCGACCGACCGACCGACCGACCGACCGACCGACCGACCGACCGACCGACCGACCGACCGACCGACCGACCGACCGACCGACCGACCGACCGACCGACCGACCGACCGACCGACCGACCGACCGACCGACCGACCGACCGACCGACCGACCGACCGACCGACCGACCGACCGACCGACCGACCGACCGACCGACCGACCGACCGACCGACCGACCGACCGACCGACCGACCGACCGACCGACCGACCGACCGACCGACCGACCGACCGACCGACCGACCGACCGACCGACCGACCGACCGACCGACCGACCGACCGACCGACCGACCGACCGACCGACCGACCGACCGACCGACCGACCGACCGACCGACCGACCGACCGACCGACCGACCGACCGACCGACCGACCGACCGACCGACCGACCGACCGACCGACCGACCGACCGACCGACCGACCGACCGACCGACCGACCGACCGACCGACCGACCGACCGACCGACCGACCGACCGACCGACCGACCGACCGACCGACCGACCGACCGACCGACCGACCGACCGACCGACCGACCGACCGACCGACCGACCGACCGACCGACCGACCGACCGACCGACCGACCGACCGACCGACCGACCGACCGACCGACCGACCGACCGACCGACCGACCGACCGACCGACCGACCGACCGACCGACAGACAGACAGACAGACAGACAGACAGACAGACAGACAGACAGACAGACAGACAGACAGACAGACAGACAGACAGACAGACAGACAGACAGACAGACAGACAGACAGACAGACAGACAGACAGACAGATATATTAACCTTTCTAAACAAATGTTGGTTCTCCGTTATTGCCCTTACAGATGGCTTGTTAGCATTCTGGGTAGACCCGTAAACACAAAGGATCATCACCAGAGGTAGTGCAAAAGATCTAGAAAACGTTCCGATGAACAGAAAATGCCAAAAAAATTTATATCTAGAGTTTAAAGTAAAATTTACAATTTGGCACAGGTTACAGGAACGATAAATTCATATATCTTAATGATGTTATCATCAGTATAATGAATGATGTATCAGGTTGTTTGCAGAAGGTTTGTATTTCCCCGGCGATTATTTTGTTCTGAGCATCTATGCACATAATTTCTTGTAGGGAACATAGTCTTGGAAACACAGTATTGAGAAAGTTTTGGGAACACAGTGTGAGAACCTCTGATTAGAGAAATAGAAACACCTGGAAAGAAATGTAAAACCAATGTAAATGTACAGGTTTTCTGTTACCACCTTTTTCTGTCTCACATTTGATGGTCGATATCAGAATATAATTTGGATAGTACACACCTCTATAGGTAAAACCACTTCTCTTCGGCGTGTGATCTCTTTGATGTGAAGATATTTTTCCTCTCATTCCTCAAATCTCTTTTAATCTATATAATTCTTCGTATCTATTTCTAATCTCTCTATCCTCATCACTTTCTTTCTTGGAATTTTGTTCTTTTATATATTTTTCTTTTTTTTTTCCTCATCATTAGAATCTGTCTACCTATATGCCTCTAATTCTGCATGATCCGTCTTCGTCACTTTCCTCTATATACGTATATTATCTTCATTTCATTAAATATCCATTACTTCTTCTTCCTGATTCTTTCTTCCTCTATCAAGATACCTATTTCTATCTGATCACCTACCAAGAAAAGAAGACCCTTATCACAGGTATCAGGAAAGTCGACTACCCAAAAGACAAGTATCCTTTTCTCGACAGAGCTGATGAAGTTATCGTCTTCCGAATCAGGACAGGGCACAACAGACAGCCGCTTAAATATACTACGACTGGTTCTATCACCTCTGTGTCCATGTGGGCAGGCAGCACAGACTGCGGAACATATCAAGCCAGACCGTATTACACTAAATAGTCGAGGGCAGAGCACTAACCCACAGAGACAGAAATTCACAGAAAGTTGTATGGGAGCCTTGAGGAGCTTTCAAATACAGCAGCATTAATTAAGAAAACTGAACTTGCTATGTAGGTAAATCCAGGAATGGGGTAATGAAGTCCTGCTAATCACTAAGACACACATGATAACACGCACAAATCGTCGTTTTGACAAAAACGCCTTATCAAGACAAAAATTAAAACAAAAATTAAACATACAAAAGAAAACGGACAGTACTAATTATGGACGTTCACATTGACATGTGTAATGTAGATTGACCGGAAGAAGTGAAACTACACCAGACGAGGAATATACGAATATGACTACATTTTTGTGACACGAATAAAACAGACCTATGGAACAACTAAAATCATACATGAAACAGGCGCTCTTTGATGGCATGGGGTTTAAGAGTACCATATTGGTAAATGTAGCGATTCTCAAGCCCCAAGATGGGTTCGGTCGTCAGAGAAGCCCGACCATGGCCGTAACCTGAATGTCCTTGGCACCTCAATGGTCCGTGCCATCAAAATGTACGTCTACAGGATAACCAAAATGGTTTTTTATGCTATACAGATGTTCACACGGCATCAATGAGCGCCTGTCTCATGTATGATTATAGTTATTCCATAGTCTCTATTTCTTTCGTGTCACATTTATATAGTAATTTTTTTACATTTCTTGTCCTGTGTCGTTTGACCTCTTCCGGTCAATCTACACTACACATGCCAATGTGAAAGCCCATAATCCTTACTGTCCGTTTTCTGTTGTATATTTTAATTGTGGTCTTGATAAAGGACTTTTAGTCAAAACGTCGATTTGTGTGTGTTATTATATGTGTCTTTAATGATTAGCAAAACGTCATTACCACATTCCTGAATTTACGTGTTCGATTTCATTTTTGCGCATCTAGTACATATTATCGACTTGCTGTGTAGACGTGTTAAATTGTGTAAGAGTCTTGAGGAGCTTTCAAATGCAGCACGATTTATCAATAAAACTGGACTTGATATGAAGACATGTTAAAGTATAATAGTGTCGGGTAGAGCTTTCAACTACAATCACTACTACTTATACAATCACTACTAAGTATATAATCAGTACTAAGTATACAATCACTACTAAGTATACAATCACTACTATGTATACAATCACTACTATGTATACAATCACTACTATGTATACAATCACTACTATGTATACAATCACTACACTGTATACAATCATTACTATGTATACAATCACTACTATGTATACAATCACTACTATGTATACAATCACTACTATGTGTACAATCACTACTATGTGTACAATCACTACTATGTATACAATCACTACTATGTATACAATCACTACACTGTATACAATCATTACACTGTATACAATCACTATACTGTATACAATCACTACTAAGTATACAATCACTACACTGTATACAATCACTACTATGTATAAAAAATATCATCTTCTTCTGTGTTGGTGATTAATTGCCTGTCTGTTTGCAGGAAGAAGTTCCGACAGGAGATCTCCATCGTATAGTTGTTAAGCAGTTCACCTTATGCTAAAGAGGCTGCGGATTCGAATTACACTCGCTACGTCTATAATAATTTTTTTTGCGAAGATCCACGGTTATCATCGCTTGAAACTATAGAGTAACGTGATATTAGTGGTGCACTGCAGGCGGCGTGCCGCTTTCTTAAGACGGCGGCGTCTCATGGTTCAATCTGAGTACAATAATGTCAATTTTCTACTTCTTTTCAACCTTTTTTGACTAAGGAAGAGACTTCTGAGAAAAATCACCAAGGAGGAAATTGTATAAACAACATTCAAGAATTATTCAGAATAGCATCACATTGATGTGGTTGAAGACTAACGGTTTATGCCTACTGCACCCTATCCGACACTCAAGAAACTCAAGAAACAAAGATCGCTAATCTTTGTTCATAGATTGGTGTATATAGAGAGTCAATATCCATATATACATAGCGATTCTAAAGTGCAAACTACTCTTATCCAACCTTTCTTCTGCTTGTATTCCATTGAAATAATTACTTTGAAATATGTACTTTCCAATGACACTATCATTTATAACCATGTATACATACAGTTTGTATATATATGTAGGTAAATATGTCTACATAAATGCCCTTTTCTTTCATTCAAACGAATTAATGGTACACCTGCTTATTGACTACCCTTCCTTTTCAACTGCCAGGGAAAAACTAAGTTGATATAATAGCTAGTTTTTCGAGTTATTTACTTTAACATTTCTTAGTTCTTGGAAAGCACTCGCAAACCATGGTTCTTGCAATTCAAAATTGTAGTGTATCTGTAAATATAAATATATATATATATATATTTGGTTTGAAGCTGGGGCTAGTTTAGCTCTATATGAGACTCATGGTGCACATGGATTATACTGTTGGAAATGAACTCTGCAGGATTCAGGGCATATACAAGTTCATCTGTCGTTATTATAGCGGAATTATTTAATCGGGGTAAATATTTCTTTATTTTTGTGTGTGAATATGTAAACGATCATAAATGAGACATACAAATGTGCAAAAATATGTCAAAAACCCTGATTTAGCAGGAGAAGTCTCGTGCAAAAGAGACACGATTTTTCAGTTAAGACAAAAAACTATGGGATTTCACATTCTCCTTATTGTCCTTAAATCTCCTTATAGTCTACCTTTCGGTTTAAATTGCCAGAAAATAACCGTTACAAACATCCTTAACAGACATTAACTCAATATGGGACAGCAGGGATTTCACTGAACAATAATGACCACATCGTTCACCACTCAATATGAATATAGTTAGATTGAGGAAAGGGCTTAAAAATGTAGTCTCGCAAAATCCACAAGTGCATGACGAGATGTGACCAAAAATTATGTAGTAGGGAATCATAATACATGAAAACTTTCAGGGAAAAATCGCGTACTATCACTAGCGGAGATTTTGCAAGTAATACACTTGATCAGCATCATCATGTGCCATGCCGGCTGGCGTAGGCGGTCATGGCTCTCCACAGCTCTCTGTCCGCAGTATTATGTATCAAAGTCGTTGTTGTTTCCTTGCGTGCCAGGTTGCGTGCCAGGTTGTCAACTGTCTAAAATTTTCTCACGTTGTCGCCCTCTGTCTCTGTTGCCTTCAATTTTGCCTGTTGTTACTATGTTCTCTAAACCTGCCTGTCTCATGAAGTGGCAAAATAAATAAGATTGTCTTTTTCTTATATTATTGATTAAGGTTCGTTTCGCATTTGACTCTTTCAACAGCTCTACATTGACACTTGATCAGCATCCATCAAATCTATATCAATAACATTCCATCATCTACACAGTCTATACATAACTAAACGTCTAGCACTACATTAAAAAGCACGTAGACTAACGAAAGAGGCACATCAAGTTAATAAAAACAAATTATTGTATTATAGGAACAGTCAAATAGATTCTCAGAAATAACAAAGCAAAAACCTTGTAGTATTGGAACAGTCAAACAGGTTCTCAGAAATAACAAAGCAAAAACCTTGTAGTATTGGAACAGTCACACAGATTCTTAGAAACACAACTAAGGAAATCTTTGCTGAATAGGCTGACTGGTCGAAATGTATTTAATGAAATAACACGGCCACGGGGAAATGACAACATAAATAAACTATGTAGGAGAAATCAATCTCAAATATTTCAGCCTCGAACAGGACATGCGGGAGTTAATAGCTATTTAAACCGTCTCAGACCCACCAACTGGCCATATGTAAACACTGCTCGTATCTCATCGAAACAATAGAACATCTCCTTATTGTCTGCCCTTCGGTTTAAACTGCCAGAAAATAACTGTTACAAACATCTTTAACAGACAATAACTCACTGTATCGATCACTAACTCACTGTATCGATCACTAACTCACTTTATCTATCACTAACTCACTGTATCGATCACTAACTCACTGTATCAATCACTAACTCACTGTATCTAACACTAACTCACTGTATCTATCACTAACTCACTGTATCAATCACTAACTCACTGTATCAATCACTAACTCACTGTATCAATCACTAACTCACTGTATCGATCACTAACTCACTGTATTGATCACTAACATACTTTATCGATCACTAACTCACTGTATCTATCACTAACTCACTGTATCGATCACTAACTCACTGTATCAATCACTAACTCACTGTATCGATCACTAAC
This sequence comes from Meghimatium bilineatum, assembly GCA_034231615.1. Classification (NCBI taxonomy): domain Eukaryota; kingdom Metazoa; phylum Mollusca; class Gastropoda; order Stylommatophora; family Philomycidae; genus Meghimatium; species Meghimatium bilineatum. Next base: position 47,593,087 of record CM067317.1, on the reverse strand, counting down.
TCACTGTATTGATCACTAACATACTTTATCGATCACTAACTCACTGTATCGATCACTAACTCACTGTATCTATCACTAACTCACTGTATCGATCACTAACTCACTGTATTGATCACTAACATACTTTATCGATCACTAACTCACTGTATCTATCACTAACTCACTGTATCTATCACTAACTCACTGTATCGATCACTAACTCACTGTATCGATCACTAACTCACTGTATCTATCACTAACTCACTGTATCGATCACTAACTCACTGTATCTATCACTAACTCACTGTATCTATCACTAACTCACTGTATCAATCACTAACTCACTGTATCGATCACTAACTCACTGTATCGATCACTAACTCACTGTATCGATCACTAACTTCCGAAGACCTGAATTTGTTTTTTTAAAGAACGACATTGAACTACCAAGAGTACAGCTTCTCAGCAGTAATTATATATCATAACAACAGCAACAACTCCAAAAGCTTCATTGAGATTTAAAGGTTTACACTAACATACCAAAATATGATGCCAATTCCAAAATGTAAACAGTCAATCATGGTATATTTAAATATAAATAACTACATCAAATATCAAAAGTATAGTTGAGGGGCAGGGAGCAAGAGATAAACATATATCTCTTGAAAACTTAATTAGAGTAATAGCAACATGGAGAGAAAACATAATGAGATGGATAGGATAGGATAGGATAGTCTTGCAGAATGCACAGACAAAGCAAGAAAGAGACAGATGATATTTTGAACGTGCTGTTGTCACAATCTTTGATGTGGGGACTGTCCCTGATGATGATGATAATATCATTAAAAATATTTATTCTTGATGAGCTCCAAAGAAAGTCGACAATTTCTTTTCTTTTAATCTCTGTGTGTCGACATTCGAAAATAATTCTCCCAAACTTGGGCTTCGGTCACAAAGATGGTGAGAACTACCGACTGTAATTACATAATTTCTTTCGAAACAGCCCCTATCGTAGTGTTACTGTGCTATGTCCACAACCCTATCCTTCTGGCGTAGTTCGCAACCCCAGACTAACTCAAACACTATTTTCTTTCACATTTATTGCTAAATACACTTCACTCTAAAAGTTGTGATCTCAGAAAGTAGTATGCGAGAATAAAGAAGCATGAACACACACAAATATTACTACTCTAGGAGCTTACTAAAACAAAAATCTACTACACTTAAAATAGTATCAGCTTCACTGCCCATTTCTAACACATTATAGATTAGCAGATCAAGTACAATAGTGGTGGGCAACGTATATAGGGTGTCTCTAAAGTCATTGTATACTAATTTCCATTATTGGTTGACACTACGTTACATATTTGTGAGTGTTTAGTGTCGACCTGATATGACATCAGTGCATACGACTTTATACACACCCTAAATAAAACTATAATTATATTTGTAATTAATGTTTGAGAAGAATTCTAAGTATACCATGGGCCAAAACGAGCCACAATAGAGACATTTTAAGAGAATTGAAAGTAAAAGAAAAGTTGTTAATTAACAAGGTTCTCTCTAGAAAATCACAATATTTTGGCCATATAAAACAACATGACAGCCTAGACAATACCACATAGGATAGGATGATGCCCTCGCAACGAGAAAAGGTAGACAATGAAGAAGGTGGACGCAAGATATCAAAGACCACATGAACATGACACTCACAGAAGCAGGGAGATTAGTTCAATAACGGCAGGAGTTTGAAAAGATGTGATGACTGCTATATCATATCTGCTAATATGGAGGTGTATGGGGTGTCAGGGAAGGGTAGTATCACTGATGCTGAGGATGGCATACTCCTTTGGAGTAGCTCTCACATCCTTTGTCCCACTGGCACTCAGCTCTCATATGTGACTTCCAATAGTTGCCAATATGAGGCAACGGTCAAACCCAGTTAACGGGTTTGACAGACCGGCCAAATAGGTGAGAGTAACTGCGGGGCCCTGCGGCGATCGTAGAACTTATCTATCCAGGCAGACGAAACCTGACTATGGCGGAGAGCGCGGATTTAACATCTGATATTGAACAGGCTGGAAGGCACTTGCCAGCAGAAGATTGTGGAACAACGCAAAGGGCTTTCTGAGACACTTACAACAATCTGTCATCCACTGCATCCTGGTACATCTCCAGTCGTCTTGATCTATCTTGTCACTGAAACACTGTTGGATCAGGATGAGAGAGCATGTAGTCGACGAATGGCGCAACATCTTCACATTTTACACAAAATTCAGCGCCAGTCATTACTCAACTATCATCAAACATGATCATCAACTCAAACAAGCACAAGTTCTGCGACGATGGGATCCACTACACGCCACTTGATGATGATATACATCTTGAAATAATGTTGATATTTTTTATAGATGTGAAAGTTGAACACTTACAGCGGACATGAAAAAAAATGAATACAAGATTTTCAAAACAAGTTTTATGTTACACAGAACATAAAACCAATAGAGATGTGACGTGAGAAACACAATAAATAGATTTGCAGTTAAAAAAAGAGTAATTTCTGTAAATGGTGAAACCTCGCAAAACATATGAGTTTGTTTAAGTACAGAGGCGGAATCTCCTGCATGAGAACGCGATAATACTATTTATAATGTATTTTTCCCGCTAGGGAGTTCCAAGGAGTATTCTAGTGCCGATAATACTAGAAAGACAAAAACATATATAGGTTGGTAATAAAATGTATTCACTACAATAAAGTTGAAATTCACAGGTGAAACTTGGAACAGAGTAATGTAGTTTTACTAATCATTGGAAACACATAAATCGCACACAAATAACATACACAAATCGAAATTCGACCAAAATGGCTTATCAAGAAATTTCACAACAAAAAACTACGAGTTAGAGCTACACTACTGACGTTAGCATATAAGAAGAAAATAAAGATATAACCCCGAACAATTAAAACGAGAAGGTCAGAGGTGAAACAACACAAGCAGAAAATGACAAAACTCAGCCGAATATCGATTACATACAAGACAAACAGAGAATCTGTTTCAATCTGGTGAGTTATGTAGTACACTGGACAATGGGGATATACAACTTTCAGTGACATCATATTTAGCAAATATATTTCAGATTCAGTAGGCCCGCCGAAGACGGATGCTATAACGCTTTTCTCAACAACACAATATTATCAACAACTGCACAAAAAGGAAAGTGGCAAGCGATTTTCTGGTTTTAACATTCCCCTTTCACAGCTTCTACCGAAATCTACGCCCCTGAAGAGTTCTGGATTTTATGGTAAAAACAATGCACGATTTTTAAGGGAAACAAAAAAAGTTGAAATAGCCCGGTGTCTTCATTTCCAAAAGTATGTTTTGGCGTCATATTTTGGCTTTAGTGGTGTCTACAAATGCCGAACGCATTGTTATACCTGTGGTAAGTGTTTGGAACTATTTTCTCTGCAGTTGTAAATGTCAAAGGTTTCCGCACATCTCTTTGGGGAGTGCAATTTTTAGTGGCACTATTCTAGTGTTCTGCGTTCTGGAACATGTTCTGTTCTATGAGTCAACTATATATTTATATATATATAGACAGACACAAACATATATATACATAGATAGACAGATAAGAAGACATATATAGATAGATATGGAGAGACATAGATATAGACAGATGCATGCAGACAGACATATAAAGACAATAAGGATATAGACAGAGATATACATAAACACATATATTTGACCATATCTCTCACTATATGCATCGATCTATGTTTGTCTGTATTTATATATCCATATATTTCAGTCTATACATGTCTCGCAGGAACACGCCTCAAAGTTGAAAGACATTAGTTGCAAATATGACATGGAAAATAAAAGCAAGATTTTTGCGACTAGTGATACCAAGCAAGAATATCTGGTGCAACGGTCAGAAACTATAATTTATCACATTCAAATATCTCGAGTTATAAATATTTCTTCTTCTTCTTCAGCGTACATTCTCAAACTCCTGCTGAATTCTCTTGTAGCAGGACATGTCCTACTAGATTTCCAGCAGGATGTAGTCCAGAGAATGGAAATGCGTTGTGTCGCCGTTTTATTTGCGCCAATGGCCCGACACATCCGTCTTCGGCGGTATAAATATTTGATAATGGTAATTTGGGAAATAAGATTAAACTAAGAATTGAGATGGCAATGGATGCAGTCTATCAGTATCATTAGGTGGCCGAACAATTTTAATCTCTGTTTTTCAATATATTTGACCACTGATGTTGTTCCAACAGTTTTTATAATTTCCTCATTTCTCACATGATCTCTTCTTGTTCTGTTTGCTGCCCTCTTAGACATCTCATGTTACACTTAGTTTTTCTCTCTTGTTCTTTTGTTAGTGTCACTGATATATTTTTACATTTAAAAAAAAAATTCTTCCATAATATTTAGAGCAGATTTGTGTGAACTCTCAAATCCCCTAAAGGTTTACTGGACCTGTCGTAGATTCATCCTTGAATGAATACTTAAAACGTCACAAATATTTTATATTTATAAATTCGATATGTACATATTTATAAAGTAGTTATGGACTAATTTACATTACTGGTGGCACTCATCACATTATGGGTATTTAGTACAAAATTATGTGACGTCACTGATGTAGCATATGGTTTTTACGGTAGAGGAGACCTCATGCAAGATAGACGTATTCAACTAAGGCCAAATCCATGCTCACCATTTCTTCGGAGGCTACCACTCAGGAAAAAGTTTTCGTCCGTAAAGTCCATGTCGTAGAGTTGTTACGCGTTCGTTGCTTGGTGACAGATATGAGGGCCGTCACAAAACTGGGGAAGCTCACCCGAAACAAGATTATGCAGAACTTGGATGTACTATGCCTGTCTCACGTAAATCAAACGATAGGGCGAAACGTTCTTTAAGATCCCTAGCGAAATTCACAGGAAAATTTGTTTCTTTTTTTTTTTAGAGCGAACGCATAAGATCTTACAGTCCGAAGTGTTTTCCTGCACGGCAACTTCCGTCACAACGATAAGCATGGAATTGGACTTGGTCGACTACGTCTATGTCGCATGAGGTCATTCTCTACTTCAAAAACCGTATTTAGGTACCAGGGATACCACATAAAAAAGATTTTCCAGACGGATACCAGGGGTACAAAAAAAAAGGTTGAGAATTACAAGTGTAGACATTATATTATAGGAATACTTCTTCTTCTTCTTCTTTCTGTCCTCATGTACCATTCGGTGTTGAGGGGAGAGTGAGTGTACGGTCTTTTGCCCTTCTATTTGCCTCCTCTGCTGTTATATTTCCGAGTGTCTCTAATACACTATCTATCCACCTTTTACGAGGGCGTCCAATAGGTCTCCTGTTTTCGTATCGTTTGTTAAGTGTTTTTTTGGATAATACTTTGCTCTTTCTGTCTGGTTATGTGGCCGTACCATTTAACTTGTTGTTTCTGTATGTATTCTATTGTTGGTTTGATTCCTAATTGTTTCCTTAGTGCTTCATTCCTGATTTTGTCTCTCAAGCTAACTCCAATCATACGTCTCACACATTTCATTTCAGTGGTGTTAATCTTATGTATTGTTCTAGAATATAATGTCCAAGTTTGACACTGATAACACAATGTTGGTAAGAAAATGGTGTTGAAAAGCGCTTTCTTTGTTTCTAGTGTAATATCTTTGTTTCTTAGTAAAGGTGTTAATTGACCAATGATCTGACAGGCCTTATTACATCTTGCGTTTATTTCTGCTTCTTGTTTATTGTCATATCTCAATGTGCTTCCCAGATATTTGAATTGATCTACATGTTTTAGTTGTGTATTATTTATCTGTATGTTGATGTTCTCCTTTTCTCTTGCAATATTCATTACTTCTGTTTTGTCTATGTTGATTTTCATTCCAAATTGCTTGCCTGCTGTTTCTATTGTGTTTAAGTGGTCTTGCAGATTTTTAATGCTGTTGTGGAATAAAACCTGGTCATCTGCAAAAAGCAGTTCATTTGCTTCATTAGAATTTGCTGTTTTGTTTATATGGTCCATGTATGTAATAAAAAGTAGTGGGGATAATACACATCCCTGCTTTACTCCTGTGCTAATCACAAAGTCCTCTGTGTAGCCTGCAGCTGTTCTTATAGTGCAATTGCTGTTGTTATAGAGACTTCTACAAACGTTAATTAAATGTTGGCATACTCCATAAATTTTTAATGTTTCCCATAGTTTTTCTCTGTTTACTCGGTCAAATGCTTTCTCTTGATCTATGAAGGATATGTATAAATTTTGGTTGTATTCTTTTGACTTCTCTGCCAACTGTTTCAGAATAAATATTGCATCAGTACATCCTCTGTTTCTTCTAAAACCCATTTGTGTATTGCTAAGTTGTTGTTCTATTACAGGTCTCAGTCTTTTCTCTACTATTTTTGCATATAGTTTTCCTGCATGGCTTAACAAGGAAATTCCCCTGTACTGGTTACAGTCTCTTTTGCTGCCTTTCCTTTTCCATATTGGCACTATGATAGCTTTTCTCCAGTCTGTTGGTGTCTTCTGTTGCCTCCACTGGTTAGCGCACTGGCTTCCTATATGAGTGGTTTATTCCCCAATTGAGAGGGAAATGCTTATCAGATCGCAACGGTTCCCGGGTCGACCCAGGCTTAAATTGGCACCGGATTAATTCGGGAAGTAAAGAGAGGAGATGGATACCGCCATCGCAATAGCTGTTAAAAATTCTGTGTAGCCAATATAATCCTGTTTCTCCTGCTGCTCTTATAATTTCTAGTGGTATGTTATCTATCCCTGGAGCTTTGTTATTTTTTGCCTTTTTTATGACCTCGGCAATTTCCTCTATGAGAATATTTGGCTCTTGTTCATTACAACTCTTTATGGTTTCTTTTGCTGTATTATTGCTTGATGTTGTATTTAGTAACTCAGAAAAGTATTCTTTCCATCTTTTTAATGCTCTTTGCTTATTTGAAATGGGATTACCTTCTCTGTCATTTATTAGTTCTGTAGGATCGTGATTTTCTGTTCTGGTTCTCATAACTTTGATTGTTTTGTAGAAGCGTTTTGTAGCTGTTTTGTAATCCTTATTCAAGTTCTTGCCAAAATCAGACCATGATTTACTTTTAGCTTCTTTAATCAGTAATTTTACTTTTAAAAAAATATCCACCAATTTGACGATATTTGATCATTTTGTGCTTAAGAGGTACGAATACGACTCACCTCGTCTTATTTATAGATTTCTCGGAGGTACCAGGAAGATCGTTTGAAGCTACAGAGTACGTGCTATGAGTGTTTTGTAGCCGCGACTTCATTAACGAATAATTCATTACTCTTAGCCTAAAGATATAATACAAAATCTCGACTTGATACCGTATTCCTTACATATATGCATAGTGTCTATAAAGTAGCTGTGTACGGAATTTTAAAAGACATATGTTCACTCAATAAGAATGCATTGAATGTTCATGTTTATACAGTTTATTTCCCTGTGTTATTTTTCAGTGTATTTCCACGGTTCTGTGTATGTTGTGACTGCAGATTGATGTTAGCTACAAATGTAACTATTATTCTTTAAACTGACTAAAAATAGTGCTAGACGTTGAAAAAAGATTATTTGTGATGGATTACGTGTTTAATAATGTACACACGTTATTAAAACATTCAGGCAGATGTTTCCTGGTGATATGTTTCTACATCAGCTGTATAAATAACCTCATTATGATACGAGCCACTTTATCCAATAAGCGAATGACATGAATAGTAACGTTTACCGGGGAAATCAATGAACACAATTTGTACAGACGGATACCACGGGAACTTAAATGTTGAGAACCGCAGGTGTAGATAGTATATCACAAGAGACTCATACACATTAAAAATATCGTCAAACGTGGGATCTTGGATATACCTGGGGATTAACGTTAGAAGCTATAGTGTGCTTGTTACCAGTAGTGATACTATAGCAAGTAGCGTGCTGCTTCGTTGAGCGGGACAGAGCACGTATGGTCGGAGCACGTATGGCTTGAGCACGTATGGTCGGAGCACGTATGGTCGGAGCACGTATGGTCGGAGCACGTATGGCTAACCTAGTAAAGTTAACCCGAAATGTTAGCGATCTCATATTGCGGTGTCTCAGCTATTGCGATGGCGGTATCCATCTCCTCTCTTTACTTCCCGAATTAATCCGGTGCCCATTTAAGCCTGGGTCGACCCGGGAACCGTTGCGATCTGATAAGCATTTCCCTCTCAATTGGGGAATGAACCCAGGACCACTCATATAGGAAGCCAGTGCGCTAACCACTTCGCTATGAAGCTAACAAAATACAATGACATCAATCATCAATGACGTTTGGGCCCTTTTTTCATACAAATTAGAATTCGGTAAAGCTAACATTAATATCATTCACGCAAGAACACCCACAACATTCAATTTACGAAACAACAAAAACTAGTTCACAATACAAACAAATGGATCATAAATGTGAAGCTGAAATGTTCGAATAAATATTATCTTGTTTCACCGCATCAAAAAATGTTTGAAATCGACATATGAGAATTTTAAAATATTGACTCTGTGATTATCTAAATCCTCTTAGGATTTATAGGACAATTTATTCTTCCTGATCATACTACGTCACATTAGGTAAACAATTCTCTAATCTTCGTTTTACACAACTTAATGTACTTCATTTTTTTTATTAATCCTTGCAGCGTAATTATTTTTTATGTGTTGCCTGCTGTGGCCAGATAATTTTACAGTTAGCAGCCAACGTGTAACAAACTTTATTTGCTTGTATAATCGGAACTGATTTCACAGGTTCACCCACTTTTTCTGCTAATAAAATAAACAAAATGTTGGTTCAATTGTATGCCAGCATGCCTGTTAACATTACCAGGAGAAGTTAGCAGAAATATTATGGCGATTTGCAGGCACAAGACACGAGGTAATGTGTATGAAATCTGGCTACTTGTTGCTAAATATAGATTGTGCGTAAACTGTATAAACTATTTTTGTTTTTTATATGTTTTCACTATAAATGTGCACGATTTATACTGTGTTTTCATAGATACTTGTGGTATACAAAAACACTATGTTACAAAATGAAGATTACGAAAACGTCTCACCATCATCATGAAAGCCTCCTTTATAATCAGAATCAGCACAGAGATTCGGTTGTGGTTGTTGCGGATATTGCTGCTAATTCTGCTGCTGTTGTTGTTATTATTGTTGATATCCAACTGCTGCTGCTGTTGTTGTTATTATTATTATTGTCGATATCCACCGGCTGCTGCTGTTGTTATTGTTGTTGTTGTCGATATCCAACTGCTGTTGCTGTTGTTGTCGATATTTAACTGAGTAGTTGTACAGTCTACATGGATGACAGAGGCCAGTGAACATTGCAACTTTGTCATTATGTGGCACACTCCTAGGAGGCGAGAGTGCTAGGTGTATCACCACCTCAAAATGGTAAACAGGTCTGACAGAAGAATGTTGAACTAGTTGGTCCAGACGTATATGCTGAACTTCTGGCAGGACGTGAACTATATGTATTTGAGTCAGTCAACTCAGCATGACATATGATTTTACCAGAAAGGCTGCGGGCTGTTAAGAGTTACTTTTTCACGGTTAAATGGATTATTTTATTATAATCCTCGTCATTCCATTAATCCCGATGTGTATTATGTGTAATTCGGAATAAACCTATTCTGATATATACCGGATTCCAACCGTCGGCGAAATAGGAAACCTGTCAGCTAAAACATAAACATGAACTAATTTTCGATTTGTGTGAAATATATTGGCTGTCCTTGGCTATTTTGGCATGCTACTCGATGTATGTAAATATCGATCAATGATTAAAAGTCCAACAATAATCAAAAACGTAAAGAACAAGGTCAACATTACTTCAGCTGGAAGGCCTGCACAGTCGAGAAGACACATCCGCAATAGTGAGACGTAGTCGCTTGGTCGCATTCAGTTGGTAAACATGTGAGACAAGTGTTCATTCCGTAACATTAAGCGTGTCCCTGGTTTATTATAGACATATTCGAGACAAAAGTGAGACTACATCACGCTTCACTTGCTTCGCCCTCAAACAAATGTAATTATCTGATTACCGTCCAACATATTCAAGCAATTTTATTGCATATATTAAATTTAGTTTATATATATATAGGCATATATATGCAATAAATATACATTTTAATATGTGTGCATTATATCTAGTTTTTAGAAACGAATATATCCTTTAATCAGTGTTGGATTACTAATTATTGTGTATCGAGAAACGAAAAATATATATATATTTATGCATTATACAAGGCTATTATTATTATTCCATCACTGTACTACCAGTGCCAAACCTGAACAATGAAAGCTCAAGACATGACAGCAGTAACGACATGTCTACGAAGAATACTCAGAGTGTCATTAAGAGATAGAATTAGAAACGATAACATCAGACAGATAACCCAAACAATACCAGTATTAGAACAAACCAAAAGACAACAGATCAAGCGGTTTTCACACGCTTCCAGACTACCAACAGATAGCATGCCACAAATGGCCATGACACATAGACACAACGGTTATAAAGCCAGAGGCAGACCATGTAAAAGATGGATCACAGAAATCAAAGACGCCACAGGAACAACCTTACAAACAGCGCACAAGAAGGCCATCTCCAAAGAACTCTTCAACCCCTGCCGCCGCAAGGCAAACAAGGGCCACGGCGTATAGATAGATAGATGATAGATAGATGGATGGATGGATGGGTGGGTGGATATGTGGGTGGGAATTGGGTGGTGGGTAAGTGGGTAGGTGGATGGATGGATGGATAGAGAAAAGAAATTTTACTACATCGCACACAACCTTGAACACCGTGCTCTCTTGTGTTCAAGAGCACAAAATAGTGCAATCAAATCATGCCAATTGTATGAAGGTTGGTTAGTTAGTTGCTGATCCAGCTGACCATGGTTTCATGTCCTTCGACCCAATAGAACAATATAATTGTAAATTGTAACAATAGAACAATTAATAAATGATACAGCCTAGATAAGTAACAACATAAATGGTAACAATAGAACAATTAATAAATGATACAGCCTAGATAAGTAACAACATAAATGGTAACAATAGAAATGAAAAGAATCACATCAATTGAACACGAGTTACATCACGTGGACATTAGTAAGACTTACTGAAAATAGCAGTATCAACTTCCAAATAGCAACAGCAATTGACAACTAGCAACACCAAATGAGTAGTGGTAACAAATATTACACGCTTGCAATACGAATTGCAACTTCGTAACAATACATGAATACTAGAAATAACAAACAATAAATAAAAAACAAGAATGGCAAGCTCACAACAACAATTAAATACTATAAATAACAAATACGAACTAGCAGAACTAATGACAGCTAGCAACGATAAATGAAAACAACAAAGAGATCTGGAAACAACAAATGAAAACTAGAAACAACAAATCAAACTAAAAGCAACAAATGAAAACTAGAAACAACCAATCAAACTAGAAACAACAATTGAAAAATACAAACAACAGATTAACACTAGAAACAACAAATGAAAACTAGGAACAATTAAAACATAGTAGCAACAATTTCTAACTATCAACAAAAATTGCAAGCTAGTAACAACAATGTCAAATTGGCATCAACAATTTACAATTAGCAACAGCAAATGAATACTATCAACAACAACTGAAAGCTAGCAACAACTATTTAAAAATTAGCACCAACAATTTCAAACCAGCAACGAAAAATTATAACAATTTCTAGGAAGCTGCGATTTCTTAATCATCTATAGACATGGAAACAGAAACAAACACAAAAGAAAACCCGAGAAGATCATCCTGCTCTTTGTAACATATGGTACAGTAAATGTCTGAAACCGGATAGCTTGGCTCCGGAAGGACAGTTTATAGCATAGATAATCAGGCGAGTCTTAATATCCATTTACGTCAATGGACAGACGTTATCCCATAGCTTCTCAGGTAAGAGAAGCAGCTGTTCTACCTTAGCTATTAAATGGGAATCATATATTTTTTTACCTGTTGATAAACCGATTAAGGTGAATCATTACTGTGACAATTTCGTCTTGTAATCTGTTCACTGGAAGAAGATAGACGCCACAACTTCCTTTCGACCTGGTCAGTGTGTTTTATCATCATCGTGTGCCGTGACAATCGGCGTAGGTGATAATTAATCTCCAAAAGATTAAATCTGGGGATATTTCTGGTGTAGAGGTAAACCATTTGGTTCTGTGTTCATGAGGTCGTGGAGTCAACTCCCACCAACGACATTTGTTTATATCTTTATACGATGAATTTCCTTGGAGATCCCTGGGGATTATTGCTTGAAGCTACGGATTACGTGCTATAGGTGATACTCTTGACAGGCGGCTTGTACCTTCTTTTGGAGTGAGAGAGTACATACAGGACAGCCCGTATATAATGAAGTAAATCTTCTACCCTTTTTGAGCCCTCTTTAATTTCATATCTGCAAGTCTATGTATCCGCTCAACTGCTAACTTCTTACCATCCCACGATGTTAAACTATCCAATATCTTCTTTTTGTTGTCCTCTGTCTCTTTTCCTTTTCAATATCATCTTCTGTTATGTTCATTGTATTACAATTCTTCTCGTCTCATATCCATACAAGCCGTTAGCTGTTACTTTATATGTGAAGTGTTATCATCTCCATACAAGCGGTTAGCTGTCACTTTATATGTGTTGTGATGTGTTATCATCTCCATACAAGCGGTTAGCTGTCACTTTATATGTGATGTGTTATCATCTCCATACAAGCGGTTAGCTGTCACTTTATATGTGATGTGTTATCATCTCCATACAAGCGGCTAGCTGTTGCAAATAAATGTGAATTGTTTCTTTTTCATGTTGATAAGTATCTGACTTTTGATGTAAACGACCTAAATATATCTTCGTTAGCTTTTGTTTTTGGTTTTTGGTAGCACTCATCTGAAAAACCACATCTCTATCTCTGGTTTTCCATTGTTTATTCATTGTCCATGATTGGCTTCCATGTGACGGAAGTGGTTCTATATATCAAAGAAGAACTCTGTTTCTTCAGTATGTTTCAGTAATTTTGTTGTCTTGCATTTGGTAGGATGAAGAATAATGAGCTTGTTATGTGTACACACAAAATTGTGGCCGCGTTAGCTCAGTTCTTAGTAAACTGGTTCCGAGTGATTCAGTTTTAGTTTCAAGTTCGAACGGAAATATTGTTAAATCACCAACGATAGACTTAGCATAAGTAAAATGGTACCAAATTTATGAAAGTTAACAACAACAACTGAAAACTAGCAACAGTAAATGAAAACTAGAAATAATAAATGCACATAAATATAAATACACAATTTTACATAACAAATTGATTATTCTTCAACCTAGAAAATTGCAACACAGCAAAAATGCTGATACGTGCTAAGGGGAAAAAAATAATTCTTCATTGATACAGAGAGTATTGTCTTACCCAAAGGAAAGGGTATCAGATTTTCTGGGTAAATAAATGTGGCTGGCGTGCTGCTGACTATACATTATTGAAACTGCCTGAGATTTGTCAAAGATCGTAACAGCCCGAAAAGAGAAACATAATAGATATACCAGGAGAATGACAAATCATCATCGAACTGGAACTGTCAGCCGATACACTCTAGTGGATTTATTGAGACGAATCAACGCACCTATGGACTTACCCGAAGTGCGCTGATGAAATTATGCAGTCATAACTCATGTCTGAATTACAATAATGTTAGTATTTAATTGAATAGTTCATGGAATAGTTGATGTCGTTTAAACATTACTGGGTTTATAACATCAAGGAATGGTTGATAACATCAGGAAGTGCTTGATAACATTAGGGAATGGTTAATAATATCAAAGAATAGTTGATAACATCAAGGAATCGATGATAACATCACGGAATATTTGACAACAATAAACAATGGTTGGAACATGGTGTTTCCACAATGATTCGTATGGCTATGATAGGAATTGATAGAAATAAACCAGTGATTCGTATGGCTATCTTAGGGACAGATAGAAATGAACAGAATTGAAGAAATGATAAAAACTATACCTTTTTTAATGTGATGTTTATCTTTTTTGTATATAACACAATATACTTTCACACAGTGTGTCTCAGAAAAGTTATGAACGCATCAGATGGCACGACAAGATTTCAGATACCACTGTCTGTGTCTGATCTGGAATTCTTAGCAGTGATATTATTCTGATGCAGACACAGATTCGTTGGGCAGGTCATCTGGTACATATGCCAGAACATTCCCTGCCAAAGATACTTCTCTATGGTGAGTTGCAAAAGGGAAGACGTACTCGAGTGGCCAAAAGGAGCGCTCCAAGGACTCTTTGAAGACCTTCTTCTTCTACTTCTGCGTTCGTTCTCAAACTCCTGCAGATTAGCAGCATGTAGTCCGGAGAACGGAATGCATTGTGTCATGGTTTACAGCATTGCTGCGATATCTGCGCATTTCGGCATGACACATCCGACTTCAGCATGGCTTTGGGTAACTGACCCTATATGGGATAGGACAACCAACTCCTTCCCATAACCTCCTTAGTCGCCTTTTACGACATGCGTGGAAGGTAAACAGTGTTGCTATTCTTTGCTCCCCTTTCGGGCCTGGCAACACACGGGCGCTTTATCGACCTCATTGACAGCCTTTGAAACCAAAATACATTGAAAGAACGTGTACAACATTTAGATACATGGTGCAGTAAAATAAACGCAGCATCTTGTGAAAAGAGAAGAAATATAGAGGTTCAACAGTAGAGAGTAGTTAGAAAGTTACGAGTAGGTCAAAAACCATCTATAGTTAGAGGCATTAGGCATTAGGTATTAGACATTAGGCATTAGGTATTAGACATTAGGCATTAGGTAGTAGGTCTCTTGGTTATTCTCTTCTTGCACCGGACACGTCCATAGGTGCCAGACCTCCGCTTCAATAAATCTCTCAGGGTATGACCGCTGATGGTTCCAGTTCTATGTTGGACCATCTATAGTAGTCATTCCATGCCCTAACTGTCCAAGGACATTAGCGGACAGAATAGAGCTCACTAGCCATCATATCTACTCATAGTCAATGGCATAACTCTATTTTAATTTTAAAAGTGAATGTAATAAATGGTCAACATCACTTCTGATGGACGAACAACAGTATAACAGAAAAGAATCGGTATGTTGGATAATTATGTTTATAAACCTGTAATCCTGTAGAAAATTGATCAAATTCTGTTCAAGACCTATGTATTTTTTTATAGTTTAGCAGTTTGTATTTTTATATTTATTAAATAAATGTAAAGAATCAGTGAGTTAAAACATTTGAAAGATGAAAACATTTTATAATTCTCTTTTCTGTCCAATTTTTGGGGTATCTTATTGGAGCTGTGAGTCGTTCACTTTGTACTCGGAGGTTGCCGGTTCGAAGTCTTCTTGGAAAGCTTTGTCTACATGGATTATATCTCACGCCACTATGGATTCTCGCTTGAAGCCACGAAGTTACATGCAATAACTGGTGCATATGGGTTAACGTGTAAGTCAATCGTCAATGCTTTATCAACCATTGACAGTCCTTTATATCTTATACTTGGTCTTTTTTTTTCTCTTTCTATCCCACTCTCACTCGTTATCTCTCTCTCTCTCTCTCTCTATCTCACACACTCGCTTACCAGCCTGATCTACTTGAAATATACCATCATGCCAACCAGCTGCTTGAATCTTATGAAGTCAGCATTGTTATGCAGTGGATTCCTGGCTACTTAAACACACCTAGTAATGACAAGACAGACAGACTAGCAAAGATGGGAGCACAACAAGAACGGCGTTATAACTATGCACACAGTTAAAATGATCGTTGAAACAAAGAAAATTGGATGAACAGATGGGCCATGGGAAACAGTGGGAGGGAAATCTATAAATATATGACCAGCCCAAATCCTAAAGACAATATCAACCTCCTGAACATAAAAGACCAGAGTATCATATTCCGACTACGCACACAACATGTACAGCTTAACAATCACCTGAATAGAATACAACCACAACACACTCCAGGGTGCTGGTTGTGCACTCATCCCTATGAAACTGTTGACCACCACTTTTTTGAATGCCCATCACTGGATGATGTCAGGAAAATGCTTCTCCCTCCAGGGCCAGATAAATGGAACACATTATATGGAACAAAACAACAGCTCTCAAACACATGCATATATAACACAATGGCATTGGGTCAAAGGGCATGAGCCCATGGATCGCTGGATCAGCAACCAACCAACCAACCAACCAACCTCTCTCCGTATTTCAGTCTCTCATTCACTCCACCTGTCACGTATCCATTCCAGGTTTGCATACTGCAAAATGCTGAAACCACACATTGACAAGCATAAACATTCATATAAACGAACAAATCTACCCTGACATATTGTATTAAGTGGTTTCAATCCAAACAATATTCCATAAACTTTCTACGGCATCTGTTACTTTTATTTTTAATTTAGACTTTCCTAGAACAAATGTACCCCGTCGAGTAGAATTCTTCTTCACGTGACATTGCATTAAGATTAAGTTTCCTGATTATGAAAGAAAGCTCTGACAAACCACTCCATCTCACATAGGAAGTAAGAGCATGTTGGTCGTAGTTCCTGGGTATGTTGACAAGTAAACAAAATAAACTATAAAATATAACAAATCTAGATGAATTACTATCTGAGGCGGCAAATCTGTCACGCCTATCCCGTGACCCTCGACATATATAAGTCGTATCAGCTAATGGGAATACAAATCATCTAAAATGTATCATTTGACTATTCCCTTGGTTTTAATTGGCTGTCACACAAAGTATAATCGTAGTGATACATTAAAATCACATAAATAAGTCAAAAAGAAGGCTGTTTTCTCTTATTAGTCAGACGGTCGACTGGCTGTGACGGTCGAGCAACATATTCAAAGAATAAGGAGAACTTCATGGAAAGAGAATAAAACGAATAAAATAGGTTCTGATAATATTTCGTATGAAAATAAGAACTGCTAAAGGAAATAAAGTATTTTGGATATATTAAAAGGCATGACACAATGTTGAAGATGTTACGTGATTGTAACGTTCATGAAAGGCATGACACAATGTTGAAGATGTTACGTGATTGTAACGTTCATTAAAGGCATGGCACAATGTTGAAGATGTTACGTGATTGTAACGTTCATGAAACGCATAACACAATGTTGAAGATGTTACGTGATTGTAACGTTCATGAAACGCATGACACAATGTTGAAGATGTTACGTGATTGAAACGTTCATGAAAGGCGAGCATGATGTGGGCAGAGATGCACATGGGAGGTAAATATCACGAGATGTTCATGTTAAAGTTTAGCAGTGCGCACCACCAAAGCAAGTAACAGAGGTTATCGATACAGATAACATTCGTTGCGAATACGGCATTTGGTGATGCTGATGTCTTTTGAATTTTCTACTTGGAAAATTGACAATCTACTTGAAATATTTGTTTCACTGTTTCGATCTTCAGTAATAATGAGAAATAGATCTCATGTATTATTGTCCTTTGATGGATAGGGTTTTCTAATGGTTTTACTATATCTAGGATATTCAGATACACATCTACGTGCAACGCTTTGAAGAGGAATATTTTACTTTGGAATTAAAAAAGGTAACTATAAAGATGTGATGCTTGATTCTACAAGATGGAAGTCTTAAAGTATAAGCCTGTTATCTGATGTGGTTTTGTTGTTGCACTGTTGTTTTGAGGGAACATGTAATACCTCAACTATCATGGCTCACCAATAACCCACTAGACAAACAACGCATGCAACAGAGAACCTTAGTAGATGACGTGCCGTTATATTTAGGTTATTTTCTTATAAAAGATTCATGGTATGTCATCTATGCAATTATGTTTCTCATGCTTTTATTTTGTTGTTGCAATGTGTTTTATGCTTTGTTATTTTTATATGTGTATGCACCCAATGTGGTTGGGAAGGAGCCAGAGATTTACTGCGCAGCAGTGGGAAGGGAGAAACTGACAGCATTGTTTTTCATGTAGCTAAGGTCCATCATAGAGGCACAGTGACTTCAGACGTGACAATCCTTTCGACTTGAACATTTCGTTGCATGTCTGGAGAAATAGAGAAGATCAGCAGTAGTCAATTGGTGGCGGAGAATGAGAGCAGCGAACCCTATCTTGGCTGCAGTGGCTTGGAACAGTGCATAGGTAGAAACCTGCCTTCCTGGTGGCGTGATAGTTATTCACTGGCCCTATGTGGTCTAAAATCAACAGAATTCCCAGCAATATTATACTTGAGTCAAAGGGCATGAGCCCATGGACCGCTTGATCAGCAACTAACCAACCAACTTAAATGGCTAGAAAAATATTGCAAAACTATTTACTCTGTAGAAATGTTTACTCCGTAATACCTACTGAGCACACAAGTGTATGATGTGCTCCTGGCGGGATGTACTGAGCACACAAGTGTATGATGTGCTCCTGGCGGGATGTACTGAGCACACAAGTGTACGATGTGCTCCTGGCGGGATGTACTGAGCCCACAAGTGTAGGATGTGCTCCTGGCGGGATGTACTGAGCACACAAGTGTACGATGTGCTCCTGGCGGGATGTACTGAGCACACAAGTGTACGATGTGCTCCTGGCGGGATGTACTGAGCACACAAGTGTATGATGTGCTCCTGGCGGGATGTACTGAGCACACAAGTGTATGATGTGCTCCTGGCGGGATGTACTGAGATACTGACATACTGAAATGCCTCCCTTCAGTGACTAAACATGCATCGAAATCCCTCCTCCTTACACAACCTTTAAGACAACCTTATACAAGTCGGAATGTCGCCTCAGCTACACAGCTGAGAACATGTACTTCAGTTAGCAAGGTATCTCACTTAAAGAGTTGCCTGCTCACATAAAAGGATTATTTCTTCGTTACAATAATCTAATGTCTTTAATTCAACAAGTTATTTTTTCTCTGCTATTATTTTTTTTAAATCTTTGATTAGGACATCAACCCGAAACGTCGATTCTGTATGCTCTTGGTGATCTGCACAAATAGTACTTTGTATTTTATATTTTTTCCTATCGGTACAAGTTTTACTTACGCCCCATCAATGGAAAGTTCTATGACACGGTCTATAATCATATCTATTATTATATATAAATATAGGACAACAGTGAGAAAAGATGAGTACCATCCTGGCATCAGAGCATGGTGTAGTGTCAGAATTTACTGCCAACAGCGGTGACAGGTATATGTTGAGATCCATGATCCTTCAGAGCAACTGTCTTCACTTGGCATAACCCGCATGGAGTAAATGTCACGCTGGGAAAACCCTTGGAGAGGCTAAAATAATCAACCTAGCATATCAGTAGTGTATAGTGCATGACTTGAGACTTATTTGCGCAACAACGCGCAACATTAGATGGCTCAAAGAGGAAAGTATTGTTGCGCCGCGCAACAACGCGCAACATTTAGATGGCTCAAAGAAGAAAGTATTGTTGCGCACGCAACGCGCAACATTTAGATGGCTCAAAGAAGAAAGTATTGTTGCGTACGCAACGCGCAACATTTAGATGGCTCAAAGAAGAAAGTATTGTTGCGCACCAATGCGCAACATTTAGATGACTCAAAGAAGAAAGTATTGTTGCGCACCAATGCGCAACATTTAGATGACTCAAAGAAGAAAGTATTGTTGCGCACCAATGCGCAACATTTAGATGGTTCAAAGAAGAAAGTATTGTTAGCAACACACCAACACACCAGATTGTCAGCCAGTAGGATGGGGCGGCGCGCGATACCCCACCCCGGCCCGATCGGGGTCGCTCGGATCACCCCCACCAACGGTGGGGGCGCGCGGATACCGGTTCTTCCGCTGAAAATTGTCCACTGTGCTATTTAGCTATGGTTTAAACCGGTCAAAGAACTAGCATTGGTACTGCTATTATGTGTGGAGTATGTGTTAGAGAATTAAAATGTGTGTGTGGTGTGTGTGCGGGTGTGGACGTGGTTGTTGTCAGCCATTCGTATTTGTCATGTGGTATTACAGATAGGGGTGTTGTGTTTGTGATATATATATATATATATATATATATATATCACAAAAAGAGCTCATTAATAGAAATGGATACGAGGTGGAAACATCCTTTTACAGCTATGATTGCTGATCCGACCGGGTGTGGAAAAACTGTTTTTGTGCAAAATTTCTTAAAATATGTGCATGAGCTGGTGGATCCGATACCAGAGGAAATTATCTGGTGTTATGGTGCGTGGCAGGTTGCGTATGAGACCATGCCTGGTGTTAAATTTATTGAAGGTCTACCAGACGTGGAGCAATGGAATGGTGATAAACCAAGACTGTTGGTTATTGATGATTTGATGACTGAAACAGATGATCGCGTTACTAAATTATTCACTAAAGGGAGTCATCATCGGAGTCTGAGCGCGTTGTATATTGTGCAGAATTTGTTTGGTAAAAACAAAGAACACAGAACCATTAGTCTGAACACACACTACATTGTACTATTCAAGAATCCTCGTGATGGGTCACAAATTATACATTTGGCCAAGCAAATGTACCACGGTCAAAATAGTTATGTGCAAGATAGTTTTAAAGACGCGACAGCGTCCCCACATGGTTATTTGTTGATAGATCTCAGACAAGCAACACCGGATCATTTGAGATTGCGGAGTCATATATTTCCTGGAGAAAACCAAGTCGTATACGTTCCAAAATAAAAATGACTGACACTTTGAGACGTCACGGCCCAATGTTAAAAACCCTGTGCCGTGCAAAACCAGCAGTCGTGAAGAGTATAATAAAAACAGCGTCACCGGAACTCATACGCACCCTGTGTGAATGTTCCCACAATATCTTAAAAGGGCATGTTCGACTTACCAAGCATCAGAAGACCCGACTGCAACGGCACAAGACTAATCTCAGACTGCTCACTCGCAAAAAGACTACCGTGAAAAGAAGGAAACATATTCTTCAACAAGGGGGTTTCATAGGCGCGTTACTGAAACCTGTCCTGAGTGTGTTGGGTAGTCTCTTGGGTGTATAATGGCCAAGAAAATGTTGCTGATCGATCCACGGGTACTAGAAACTTTACAGCAAAAATCTACGTACACACCACCTGATAGTTTAACGGATAACATGCGTGATCTGGATCAACAGATGCGTGATGTTTTAGATCGTTCTGATTTATCTAACGCTGATAAAGCTAGACTTTACCAGCAAACATTACAACAGTATTTGATTCGCCTTGACCAGTACAAAAACAGACCGTTGGGTTTATTAGACTTCAAACCACCTTCGTTGGTGCCTGTAGAACCAGCACATAACAAACCAACTCTGTCGGTCCCTATCGAACCACCACATAAAACCGAAGAAGCAGCTGAGAAAATTCCAGACAAGGTTGAAGTGACACCCGACCCACCTAAACGTACGCTCAGGAAGAAAAGGAAAAGTAAAATTCCTACGCCTACCAAAACACCCATTTGGGAATCATGGTAGACAAAATGTTGTCGCGCCATTACTACAATCCTAAGAAAGCTGGAGCGTATGGTGGTGTTAGTGGTTTACAACGGACCACCAAACTTGAAACAAAACAAATCAAAGACTGGCTAAGGCATCAGGATACTTACACTTTACATAAACCTATTCGGCGTCGCTTTAAAAGACGTGTAACCATAACAGGTGGTATAGACCAACAGTTTCAAGCTGATTTAATTGATCTTACAAAGTTAAGAAATTACAACGATGGATATTCATATTTGGTGACGTGTATAGATGTGTTTAGTAAATTCGCTTGGGCTGTTCCGATCAAGAACAAAACTGGAAAAGCTTTAGTCGAAGCTGTGCGTCGTATTTTAGAACAAAGAAAACCAATAAATTTTCAAACCGACAAGGGTTCGGAATTTACCAATAAAACATTTCTCAAGTTTCTTAAAGACAACGGTGTTCATTTCTTCACAACTGAAAATGAAGATGTCAAAGCCGCTGTTGTCGAACGTTTCAATCGTACATTGAAGGGGAAAATGTGGCGATATTTCACTAAAAGCAATAAACCTCGTTATGTAGATGTGATAAACGCCTTGCTTAGAAATTATAATTATTCATTTCATAGGAGTATTCGGATGGCGCCTGTAGAAGTTAATACGGGTAATCAAGCCCAAGTGTGGAATACGTTATATGGAGAGCGACCAACAGACAGAAAAGTATATTTCAATGTTGGTGATAGGGTGAGAATCGGGCTAGGCAGACACAATTTTAAAAAAGGATATACACCTGCTTGGACAGAAGAATTGTTTACCGTCAGTCAGATACAACCGACAACACCTATAACTTATACGATCAAAGATGATGCGGGTGACGAAGTGCAAGGTTCCTTTTACAAAGAAGAACTTCAAAAAGTTGGTGACAAAACAACGTTTCGTATCGAAACAGTCCTAGAAGAACGTGGGGGTGGACATCGGAAACAGTATTTAGTCAAGTGGTTCGGCTATAATTCTTCATTCAATTCCTGGGTGTCGGCCACAGACATTACAAGATACTAATGGAAATTGATCAAGTTGAAACAGTATTACGGCCAGAAGAAGAAAGAGCAGGGGTACGAACATCACTCTGGGTCTTATTCGGTAAACTGGTCCCCCGTTTAGAAATTGTTTTCCTTTGTCAAATGATTATTATATATGTGGTGATTGGTGTTTCATTATTTAATCTGTCTCGAGTCGACCTCGATGCACCTGGCTCCAAGATCTGGATCGCCTTACTGAGTAGCTGTTTGGGATACATGTTACCAAACCCAAAGCTAGGATGAGTTTCTACGTTACCTTACCGAGCAATTCTTCAATGAACATTTATCCGGACAATAACCCCAGCCATTATTTTGTCAAACTTCCACAAACTATAGAGATGAATTCCCAATATGAGGTGGGTCTAGCTGAAATTCAATTTCCAAACACATATTTCAACGTTCTTGATGGTGAGGTGTGGTTGACATATGTTCACCCACCATCTAATAACCTGAACGGTGTAATAACTATGCCGGCCGGTCTATACGACTCACCAGAGGGTTTTATCTACGAACTTAATTCTAAGCTGACCAATGCTGGTCGTATTGCGAAAATTTATTACAATAAAGCTTCAAAGAGAGCCACAATTAAGATTCTCGATGAAGGTACTGAACTTGCACTGAGTGAGACGCTGAAAAATATTTTAGCACTACCAAAAACACGTCTGACCTATGACGACCCAGATCGAACCAGTCAAGATATGGTCGATATGGATCGCGATATGAAAAATGTCTACGTGTATTCAGACATTGTATGTGCGCGTTCAGTGGGTGATGCGATGGTCCCACTATTACGCTCTGTACCCATATTGGACAAGACAGCTACCTCAGTGTTTCGAATCTATGATAAACCCCATTATGCACCTCTGAGTCGCTTCTCGTTTGATGCCGTTGAAATCCTTTTAACCACAGACCAAGGCAAGAAGATCGCATTTACAGCTGGAACGTCAACGGTGACACTTCATTTTCGTTCTCGCAAACGGTTTGACTTGGAGTAAACAATGGTTAGACACGCAACAATCCACAGAAATCCTAAGCTATATGAGGAATTTTTCTGTAACCAAGCTGGGAATGGGCTACCTGTATTTGTCGGTGGTAGACATCAAAAAGGACACGGGCTAGGTAGTTTCTTTAGCGGTCTGGGTAGAATGGTACTACCCTGGTTAAAAACAGGTGGTAAAGCTCTACTTAGAGAAGGGGTCACTTCTGGTTTACAAGTGGCACAGGATGCTTTAGGTGGTGGGAATATTCGTGATTCTATGCGAGATAGAGCCAAAGAAGCTGGCCAGCGCCTATTGGCTGGTGCTGTCGACCACGTTACCCAATCGGGTCGTGGTATTAGACATCGAAAACGACCAACACCACCGGGTGCACCATGCCGGAAAAGAATAAAACCAGCCGCTAAACGACACAGAGCTCATTCCAAGCAGAACAAGACCCGAGACATATTCGCGTAATGGCTCTCATTCACCCCAACTCGTGTGAATGTCTTCATTCTGGACTTGATTTGTTTAGTGTACCACCAACCCAAACAGCTGTTGACGAGGGTCAATACGTGGAAATTCATCCCCTGGCTGCTTTAGCACCAGGGGCACCCATCGAGTTTGTTATTTTGGGTAATAGTGAAGATTACTTGGATCTTTTCAACACCTTTTTACACGTAAGAACCAAAGTGACACTACCTAACGGTGATAGTTTACCACCCAATACTGAAGTTGGTCCTGTGAATTATTACATGCACAGTTTATTTTCTCAAGTCGACGTTTCATTGAACGATACTCTTATCACAGCTAGCGAAAACACATACCCTTACCGAGCTTATATTGAAGCTACTTTGAATTATGGTGATGATGCTAAAAAGGGTCATTTGTGTGCCGCCCTCTACTACAGAGATACACCAAAAGCCCATGAAGATACGCAGGGGGATACGAATAACGGCTTTAAAATTCGCCGCCAACTGGCAACGGCGAGTGAAGAAATGGATATGATGGGTAAATTACACGCTGATATTTTCGCACAAGACAGATATATGTTGAATGGTGTGGATGTAAAGATCAAGCTAACACCATCTAAAGATGTCTTCAACCTGATGGCTACAGATGGGACCGTTGGTTACAAAAGTGTTATCACCCATGCAGCGCTAGTACTTAGAAAAGTCAAACTTAATCCAGCCATCTCACTAGCCCACGAGAAAGCCTTAATGCGAGGTAATGCCAAGTACCCGATAAAACGGGTTGGTTTGAAAACATTTTCCATCCCTAATGGGATGCTATCACACGTTCAAGACAATTTATTTTTATCACAGACACCCACAAGAGTCGTTATTGGTTTGGTTGATGCTGGTGCCTTTAACGGTCATCTGAAGAAAAATCCATTCAATTTTCATCATTTTGATCTGACGTATTTAAACCTGTTGGTAGATGGTAGAAATGTGAGTGGTAAACCACTGACTATTAATTACGCCAATGATCAGTACATCAGGGCGTTCTTTGGTAGTCTAACAGCCCTAGGTTTTGTCGGTAAAGATGCTGGAAATGGTATTGACGTTAGAGGTTTTAAACATGGTTATAATCTCTACGCTTTTGATCTGACCCCTAGCTTGCTTGATGGTGATCAATTTGAGATGGCCAAGACTGGGCCACTGGCCATTGAACTGAAATTCGCCACCGTGACCGCATCGGCTATTCAAGTTTTAATTTACTTTGAAGTTGACAGTGTTTTGGAGGTATCCAAGACCAGATCAATTCTTACAGACTTTTTAGCTTGAGAGAATGAACACTAACCAAATCTACGAGCTATTAATACAGGATATCTGGATTCGTCGCCACGGTTTAGTACGAGTCGTACCAGTGGATAAGTTACCGAGATACATTGACCCAACTCTGACAGCTGCTTTTGTTGTCAATACAGACCCCAGTTATAGACCGGGATCCCATTGGGTGGCAATTTATTACGATGGTGTTGGAACATTTACATATTTTGATTCGTTTGGTCTGCCACCCAGACATTCAGAGATTATCAAATTTCTAGAAAGAAATTCAAATAGACCTTATGTTTACAACCCGAGAGTACTACAAGATTTGTTGAGTTCTACTTGCGGCTTATACGTTGTGTATTTCTTAATGTTAAAAGCACGCGGTGCGTCCATGGCATGTGTGTTGCGACCTTTCACGGTCAAACAGTGGAAAAATGATAAGCTTGTATACGCCCTAGTCTGGAACCAGGTCAAACAAAAGTCACGCGTACAACATCTGTGACCTAGATACCACAGCGTACCCACGCTATGAGTCATTAATCAAAGCTGGCAGCTCCTGTGACCTAGAAACGCCATACTGGCGTGGGGTCATCCATGAGGCATGCCACAGACACGACCAATCGGGAGCCCGGCCGCCGCGCGTGCGTGGGGTGCTCAGGCCGCCGCTGTGTGTATAAATAAGAAGTTCACCTGATATAAACCTCACATCGCACTACCAGTCTAGAAGTGATATTTCCAACTCCAGTTGTATTAAGAAGATGGCTTCACCAGTTACATACTTTTCCAGAACCAACGATATGATTAAACCATTAGGTGATGGTGTTAATGCAGTGGCTGTATCATCCTTCAAGAAACCTCTTATTCAGATTCGCAGATACTATGGTGATACAAACATAAAGTATCCTACCAAAACAGGTATCACGATGAGTCGACAAGATTTCGTCGATCTAGTAGAACTACGTGATGTTATTCTGAATGAATTTGATAGAATTTCCAGTGTTTTTCCTACAAAGCAAACTTCAAATGCTCCAGTTACAAATACATATGACGATTCAACAGTTGCAGTTTCAAACACGTACATTGATTCATCGGTTCCAGTTTCAAACACCTATGACGATTCATTCCCATATGGTTGTGGTAACCTAGAGATGTATCTCACACCTGACTACGAACCTGTCTATGTACCTGAACCATCGGTATCAGCCCCAGAAAAGAAAAATAACAATAAACCCAAACCAGCCAAGAGACAAAGAACACAACCTGTTTTGGTACCGCTTTATCAACAGTGAATTATACAGTGAACATTCTTTTTTCTTATTTATTTTGAAAAATGTACACGATTCATGAATAAATATTTTTTTTTATATTTCTGAAACAATTTGTTGTCAAGTATTTTCAAGTTCTCGTTTTACGTGCTGTCTGTACTGTGTGTTTCATTAACTTGTTACAAAGAAGCATCTCTCAAACAAGAGGGCCGAGGTTATCACCAGGTCAAGAACTCAGACGTTATCCACAGGGCAAGAAATTCAGATAAAAGCAGATCGACTGACCCAGAGGCGGGTTACACCAGTGGTCAGATACAGGGCAGGCTGGGAAGCATGGTTTATGGGTCAGAAAACAGACAAGAATCCATTAAGTGTTGGGTGTTAGACTCGGGAGACATATACATTTAAAACACACAAATATAAAACAAACAAAAAGGGTTAAACATATGAAATACTTTTATTTACGTACTTTTTTATATTTTGGGACGTGCTAAGTTATACAATTACGAAAAATGGGTATGTATTTTTATAAAACACTTTAAGTGTATATCATTTATACAGCATAAATTTATCAAATAGAAAATGTACAATTGCATAAAGACCATAAATACATAAACATTTCTAAAGATCACAAAATTATGAAAAGAGCGTACATATTTTTACAGATAAACCAATACATTATGATATTATACACACAAAAAAAAAAAGCCCGATACCAAGTATGAGTAAAAGGATAGTTATATAGAGAGGGGTGTAGTTGAGACATTATCTGCTTGCACCTGTCGTTTTATGTAAAAGTATGAAAGTGATGCCCTATGTTGTTCGTATGTGTACACAGCTGTCCCTGTCGTCTTAAAACCCAGATTTTTACCCCCACTACTTTGTCTGGTTGTCAGGACGTCGGAAAATGTCTTTGCGTCAAATTTATTTTGCGTCTTGCTTAACCCCTTTGTCGATGTCTTGTCGTAGGGCCCAAAGCAGTGATATGTCTTGCTGCATAGTGAGATCATCCCTATACCAGCATATTCGAGCTTGAATAGACCTGGCTTTCGCTTATCGAATAGCCTAGCCTCGATGCATTGGGGGCAGTCTTTAGGTGGGTCGAGTAAGAGGTCTATATGAGGCTGACAGGTTTCCCTAGGGAACCACTGATCGTAGACTCGTCGATATTCGGCCCTCATGCTAGGCTTAATGACGTCATGTAGACTGTCCGCAGATAGGGCTAAATAGAGAGAGTCCGTATCCATCTCTGTCACCTCAAAATCACCCCTGTCCACGAATCTATCGAGGAAGTCATAGTAAAACTCAAGCATCCTAAGCTTGGCATATTGGTACA
Source organism: Meghimatium bilineatum (assembly GCA_034231615.1). NCBI lineage: Eukaryota > Metazoa > Mollusca > Gastropoda > Stylommatophora > Philomycidae > Meghimatium > Meghimatium bilineatum. The sequence continues at coordinate 47,565,086 of CM067317.1, read as the reverse complement.
CGAAAAAACCAATCTGGATGGGTAAATCCCACTTCGTGTGCTGATACCGTGACTCAACCTCGTATAGATCAGGCCCAACCTCGACCATCTTCCTAAAGTAAGGGCTATTGACCAACTTCTCGGTCGCTGTAGGGGCCACATACACCACTTTAGCATGTTTAGCTTTATTGGTGAGTGTTTTTCCATAAGCCGCATTCCCAAGTAATTTCATAGTATCACTTGTAATAGAAGCGGCTGGGGAGAGATCACCCTTACGACGAGCTCTAGTAACAGTATCACCAAACTGGCTGAAACAGGCTACCGGTTCATACTCTATAACCTGATAGATGTATGTAACTACTAGACCATGAGCCAGATACCACTTTAGCAAGGGTGTGGCCAACAGGATTTTGTTACCAATATAGCTCCCAATAAGTGTTCGACGAGGTGTGGTCAATAGCTTGTTATCATTTGCGTATTTCTCCATCAGTGGGCCAATATCTGCCCGACTGACCTCAATATTTTTAAAGATGGGTGTCATCTCCGAAAAATACGCTTTCAAAGCCTCTGGGACATGAATATCACATTCAACAAGCCCAAAACACGAACCATCAACAACAGCTGCAATAATTTGGGTTTGTGTGGGTCTCGTGTATTTAGCGTAGGATGGTTTTTGCCTCGTAAATGCTGTTGCTAGAAAGTCTCTGACACGTTTCTCCGTCTTTTTTAATGCCTGCCACTCACATTCCCAACACTCGACAATACCACCACCACACGCGTTAGCTATCGTTTGACTGGTTCTACATGTAGCCAAATACAAATCAGCAAGCGGTTTTTTGTTGACCGGATTGATGACATGGTCTTTGGTGATTGGACAGTTGGGATGCCCGTGGAACATGCAACCATGAAATTGAAAGGCCGTGCGGGTCATAGTACAATAACCATCCACTGGAATATGAGCATCACCAACACGGTGTTCCTTACCGTTGAATTGGGTGATAAGTTCTGTGTTTCTCGTGTGAGCCATCCAAGCTAACCACTCCCTACATTGAATGGTGTACAGATTTCGCCTGTGTTGTTTAAAACCATCATCGTGTGTTCGGGTGATTGTAAAATCTGTGGGCATCTTCTGCATTAATGCCCACAAATAAAGAGCATTGGCGTCATACCCCTTAATGCTCTTAACCACCTTACCACCGCGGATGTTGGTTTTATCCACCTCATGGTGTCGATGAAAAATAATAGACGGACCACCGGTGATGTTGTGACGTATGATGTTGTGTAGGTCTTTTTCATACTTGGCGCATAACGTAAAGACTATACCACGTGGTAGGGTTTTGAAAAGGTACCTGAGGGTTATACCCGGAACAGAGATTGCGTCCTTAAACATATCAATCCCAATCGCAGCATAGAATTTAACCTGGCTGGATAGGGCCTTCAGCATAGGAGCGACATCTTTGTTGTTGTACCACTCGAGAAAATCCTGCAATTTCGTCATTTTATGTTCCCGCCAGATTTTTTGGCAGTACGCATATTCTTCAACAGAAATGTTGGAATTTTTAAGTTTTGAGTAGAAGGCCGCGTGTGGAGGTAAACAGGGTTCCTTCAACTGCGCCAGATCTGTTACATACTCGTAACAGAAAAAACCTTTCTGTTCGACTACCTTGTAAGCTGCTAAATACTTACTGTAACTAAAACCTGGGGCAAGGTAATTGACAATATCCAAAAACTTTAATTTTTCCGTGGATATGCACATAAAATTATTATTTCGCTTGACAGCGAAGTCGAAGGCCCCATCTTTGCCGGGGTTTTTTAAAAAATACCGGGCGAAATATGGTTTAATCAAATTAACATCATATTTCCCCGAATTAAACCCAATCACAGGCAGTTGCGCAAGATACCCCTCGAGTCTACACAACTCTAAAAAATGCTCACCATCACGCAAGACCTTGAGATGTTCGGCAAAACGTTCTTTTAAGAGATTTCCAGCAGTATCAGCGATTTCCACTAAATACTTCAGCACACTATTGATCAATTTCTGAGGATCTCCTGTGCTGACGAAACAGACTGGGTCTTTCTTATCAGGGACATTGGATGCTACAGAACACGACATGGGGATGTGTTTTGCTATGTAGGTCGTGTTACTCGTTGACTTTGTAGCACAATCAGACGAGTCAAAATAGCATTCGAAGTCAAATGTAGCCCTGTAAGGATAGATATAACCCGTATCTACCAACTCGAGTGGTAGAATTTTTGCCAGCTCTTCAAAGACAGTGTCGTATGGGATGTAGACTCCACCTGGGTAGACTCCAGTGCTGATACCGCCCTTGCAGGTTTTCTCGTGGCGGGTGAGCATAAAGTTGTCTTTCCAGACTTTCCCACATTTGGGGCATCCGAAGGAGTGGCTAACTTGATCAATACTAGTAATGTACATAAAGTGATCTTTATGTTGTAGCAGGTACATAATATTAGGAAATGTGCTACCACTGCGTACTATGGGCACCAGGACATTCAACTCGTCAAATTCGTATACGTCAATATTCAGCTGGTAACAGTCTTCTAAGCTTGGTAGAAGGTCAAGGGTTACACCAGAAAAGGCAGTCTGTGGTTCTATGTCTTGATACGTGTACCAGTCACTTAATAAACTACGTGTTGGCATGTTGAGTGCTCTAATGTTGTGTTTGTGATGGAGAGCTAAACAACGAAAAAAACAGAGATTGTCGTGATAAGCTGTGCCTGTATTTTTGTTGTTTTGTAATATATTAATAGCCCTATTATTTGTAATATGTGGTGGTAGTGTATCTAAAGAACAGCCTAGAGTATGGTTAGATAGAAAATAAAGATAAAATTCGGTGGCACAAATATTCTCTAATTCATACTTTGTGTCGGGTCTCACACTTAGACCGACTTTGGTATTGTCGAGTTCATTTACAGTGCTAATAAATCTATCCATGTCCGATCGGTTGTTTATAATCACAGGACTCTCCAGCACAGAGGCGTTATTGGTGGAACCATGAAAAAAGCGAGGTTCCAGGGTCTCCTTGTGGCGGAGAATGATATGCTTTGTTAAACTAATCTTGTAACGTGTAGTTTGAGCGTTGTGTATTGTTATTAGTGTATCGTGCCAGTTGTTTATGTGTGGTTCTGTGGGTGAATGAAAAATTGTATAATGTGCCATCTTTGTAAGTATGCGCGAATGCGTTTTTATGGTATCCCAATTGTCTCTGTAAAGTTGTTGAATATCAGTCGGTAGCCTGACGAGATCATCCAATTTATGTTTTTTAGCCGGCCCACCCTCTGTTTCTACATGTCGTTTTTTGGAAATCACATCAGGTGTTGTCTCTGTGGTTTGCGACAGCCCCGTTGTTGGTATAGTCTTCACCGTATCAATCATTGCTGGTGTTATTGTATTGGTGTCCTGTAGATCAGGCATCAGGCTCGAGTGTTCACAAGTCATTTGTGTTGTCACAGGCGTGGTAATAACTTCACTGATGTGAGCCTGTTTAATATGGCGCGTTACAGATGCCGGGTACGCGTACATTTGTGGACACCTTGGGCATGGGTAGCGTTTTCCATTGTGTGAACTAACCCCATGTCGTTTAAGATCGGCGTTTCGTGAGAAAACTTTATTGCAAACAGCACAAACAAATCTAGCTGGAATGATAGCGGCCTGTGGAAGAACAGAATACAGATTGTCAGACATCCATACCGACTTTACACCAAAGATAAATAAACGCATAGATTATAGATTGTATAACACCGGGATTGGAATTTACATACATATATAATAATCTAATAACTATGTGTTTAATAATTTAATGACCACTAATTAATTATTTTATTTTTATTTTTTTATATTATTTATATAAGATATTGTATCATTTATATAACAAATAAATTAATTAATAGATACATAATTAATGAATACCTATTATTAATTTTTATAGTAATTAATTATAACACCTATGCATACCAGCCGTATATAATAGTACACAGCGAGACACGACATAGACCTAAACCAGGCGTGTCGGCATATATTACACACACACACACACAGTATATGTATATATATATACATGGGCAACATATAGCATATACAATATAAAAGACGCTAGCATAAAGATCAAAATGTGCTTAAACTAATACATACTAAAACATATAACTCACCCACACACACACACACACACACACACACACACACACAGTATATGTAACCCATGTGTATATATATATATATATATATATATATACATGGGTAACATATAGCATATACAATATAAAAGACGATAACATAAAGATCAAAATGTGCTCAAACTAATACATACTAAAACATATAACTCACCATTTTCTTGGAATATAAACACTGTTTATCTGAGGTTCAAAAGTCTGCCACACTGCGCTGTTATCAGTCGGAATGTGGTTTTTAGAGTGCGGATAATTTCAGAATCACTGGTATTTATAGTGCGCCGAATGCTGAATCAGCAAAAATTTTTGTTACAGGCTTGTCTATTTCGGAAATAACTAGATAAAACCAGTTTTAACTAGGTACAACTAGCTGTTGTGCTAGGTTAGCTTGTGCACACCATAACCAGGTCGGGGTAACAGTTTATGGTGATTATGGGTGCACGTGCGTTACTGACGCGTCTGCTGCGTTCATGACACGGTCAAGCTAGGGCTGATGATTCACCGACGCGGTTCATGATACAGGCAAGATAACAAATACTGCTGATTTAGCTGTTTTTTCAAGTGCCATGAACCGGCGTTTAAGCACTTCGGATGCTTCAGCGCATTTACAGATCAGTTGGTACACTCTTCTTAGCCATGTCTCATATTATGCGTATTATCAATTGTCATTGTTAAACAAATAACTCAACATAATAGATATAAAACATTAAAAGCCCCCTTCATGTTTTACAATGTGAGACCCCGCTTGAATATAACAACACAAGGGAAGAACCTTTGATTACACCAGCAGAAGAAGCGTATTTTCTTTCCTAGGTTCAAATATCTCAAATGCGTATTATCAATTGTCATTGTTAAACAAATAACTCAACATAATAGATATAAAACATTAAAAGCCCCCTTCATGTTTTACAATGTGAGACCCCGCTTGAATATAACAACACAAGGGAAGAACCTTTGATTACACCAGCAGAAGAAGAGTATTTTCTTTCCTAGGTTCAAATATCTCAAAATACACGTGATTATACGAATAATTATTTGTATATAATAATAATTTATAATATTACTAATAATATGCTTTTTAACAAAAATATGTTTCTAAATACAAAAACGCTGTATAAGTAACAGAAAAAGTTCTCTGCTTATAACACACAACATATGTAAAGAGAGAGAGAGAGAAAGAGAGAAAATAGTCTTAACTTTCGTTTTAAAGAAACGCGCGCCCACTTTCAGTGTGAGCGTGCTTATCTGGTTAATTGGCACCCGCTGGGCTTCCGTGTACTGACCACGGACTAAATTGCGATACAGAGGGTTTTAATGGTTTGCAGATGTTTGGCTTACCTGGCCTAGTCCATCGTTATGCTACCAGCTAAAGTTAAATAGATTTGGTAGTTTTATTTTCAATGTGTATTTATATAAAGCTTGCTACATAGGCATATATTTAAACGGGTTCTTCATATATTTCGTTGAACGTGTTGAATTGTTTGTTTCTTGGTTTAATTTATATGGAAATACCATTTCACGGCCATTCATTAGACACCACACACGCATGTTTTATAAATAAACCAATACAACGCCTGGTTTAAATGTGGGTGCGATAGTCCACTAATCTGAACGAAACAAAATTTCTGGTGTGGAAAAGTTTCTATGGAAATACCATTTCACGCCCATTCATTAGACACCACACACGCATGTTTTATAAATAAACCAATACAACGCCTGGTTTAAATGTGGGTGCGATAGTCCACTAATCTGAACGAGAGTAAAATTTCTGGTGTGGAAAAGTTTCTTAATTAGAATGTTGAGGTCGACAAAAGTTCAGCTGATGTATGTGTCATTTTCTTTATCTTGGCTTATCAGTCTAAAGGTGAATCACAGGTTAAAATCTTCACTGACCTTGATGTATCACCTTGTACCTAAAAACACTGGAAAAGTTTCAGTGGAAGAACCGGGATCCGCGCGCCCCCCACCACCGGTGGGGGTGATCCGAGCGACCCCGATCGGGCCGGGGTGGGGTATCGCGCGCCGCCCCATCCTACTGGCTGACAATCTGGTGTGTTGGTGTGTTGCTAACAATACTTTCTTCTTTGAACCATCTAAATGTTGCGCATTGGTGCGCAACAATACTTTCTTCTTTGAGTCATCTAAATGTTGCGCATTGGTGCGCAACAATACTTTCTTCTTTGAGCCATCTAAATGTTGCGCGTTGCGTACGCAACAATACTTTCTTCTTTGAGCCATCTAAATGTTGCGCGTTGCGTGCGCAACAATACTTTCTTCTTTGAGCCATCTAAATGTTGCGCGTTGTTGCGCGGCGCAACAATACTTTCCTCTTTGAGCCATCTAATGTTGCGCGTTGTTGCGCAAATAAGTCTCAAGTCATGCACTATACACTACTCATATCTCGACACCCTGTATACACTGGTGATGTCTTTACTATGATAGTTAAAACTGGATGTAACGATATAACACACAATTCTAGATCAGTGGATCTTAAAATATCCATTTCGGACTGTTCATAAATTAAGTTAATAAATTGTTACCCTTCTACTCTCGTAAACAATTGCCTATATTGTGTCCACAAACCTAAATGAGAAAAAATTATGCAGCAAATAGGATTATAACCAACTCAGATGGCATCCAATCGCCTCACACCTTGAGTCACCACGTCTACCTTCTTTGACCACACCGCATCACAAAAACAGATGCGATTTTAGTCACGACTTTCAACATGTGTATACATGTACATATTATGTGACTCAAGGTGCGAGGCGATTGGGTGCTATCTGAGCGGATGGTTCGAATCATGTTTGAATATGTATTCTACTTATTAATAAACATCATCGAGGCTTCTATACCCTATTATTCATTTACTCAAACTGAAATTAAGATTTAAGATTTTCTACCTTATGTGACATATTCTTTCCAGAATGTGGTCTTTCATGTGGATTCTCTGAACACTCCACGATTCTGTGCGAGTGGACCTGTCACGGCTAGAGACATGTTTAAGCAATCGGAAATATCACTGCACATTCGTCGTCTTGAGCGCTCTCTTCCCCTGTTGCCGTAAACTCTGCCTTCAGCAATTGATCTTCCCATTCTGTTATGTCGATTTTTATGACCAAAACAACACAGCATTCTTGTTAGAATGTTAAGGAGCCAAACCCCTTCGACGTTTATTCATCTTAACACTTCTTGATTTGCCTCTTTTCCTGACCATGGTATACATACAATTAGTCTCTAGTATCTCATTTCGAAAGGACATATTCTCTTTGTTGTTGTTTATTTCATGACCACGCCACGAAACCGTATATTGTCACTGGAAATATTCATATTCTGTAAGATTTTAGACAATGTAAAAAAATAATGTTAAGACACTCATTTGCAAATCTGATGAGGATAGATTGTGATTTACAGGGATGAGTTGATTAAACGCCACCAAAGTTGTGCATAGGCTTTCATTGCGGGATCACGTGGAAGAACAGTTAATGAAGACAGTGAAACAGCAACCACCATTCTAGAGTTAGGGAGGTTTGCCGCAACACAGGCACTAGCCTGGCTGGAATCGTAAGCCTATTCTCATTGGTGCATACTGAAAAAATTAATGAGCATGTTTCAGAGAGTCGGAACAAGCTATGCGCATAGAGGAGCTGTGAAGTTATTGTAGGGGTCTAAAATGTGGATCAGAATGAAAAAAATCACTCGCATCTTTGTTTCTGGACGAGCGAGGGAGAAGGATAAAGAACGAGTCGACAATTAACTGACCTTGTCACCATAACAGATGGTCAACCTATGGAATGAGCAAAGATACTCAATGCTCTTCCGGGGCCTGTATAATATGTGATTATAAACTTCACGTGGCCGCATAAAGTTTACGCGTTCTGGGAGTGAAGATTAGCATGGCCTGACTATAATACCAAACACAAATTCCAGAACGACCACTCAACCAACATAGAACCGGAATTATCAACCCCTGGACCCTATGAAATTTACTGAAGTCAAGATATGAGTACTTATGGACATGTTCAGGTTCCAAAAACGGTAATGAATATACAAAGTTTAGGCTTGAAAATATATAACAAAACGCTAGCAAACTCGAATCATAATAGCAAACCGGGTTGTTTTATTGCATGATAGCTTTTATTTTGTGGTTTAATTAACTCTTAATCTCAGTAACTGGATCATAGCATTATATAGAACCACTCGCTGTGCGGCAAACCGATAGTCATCTCTCTTAATAGAGACTTAAAACTTCGCCATAATTGGAATATCCTTACGGAGATAACAAGCAATGTCTACATTCCTATTCTCCATTTTCTAAATATCTACTTCCCAATCGCCATGGATACATCTCCTTCATAAATACTCCAAATAATATCTCTGTTGTTGACCTTGCTGCATCCCGCCATTTTTATATCTAATCTCCAATTCGTCTGTCCAGACCCAATATTTCTCTAATCTTACATCTCTATTTTTGGTCTGTGAGTTAGAAGCACCTTACGTGAGTTCTAGATAAATAACGCAAACAGTGATTGGCTAGTGAAATCATTATATGAGCCAACGAACTGAAGTTTCACTTAATCTATTTTTAGAAAATACTGGAAATTTAAATGATGATTATTGTCGACAAGGCGTACCCATGTTGTCTGTCTGGCGCTGTTTCCACTCACTGTTTATTAGTGCGCTTGTATATTACTCATTATATGCAAAAATGTACGGGAAGATGACAAGATATGTCTAATAAGTGTGCTCCTCGTAGACATATTAGCGCTGTCATCCAGTTGTGCCGATAATAGGAAATTTGGCGCCTTGGGCAAGTTCTGCCCTCCCCCACGTTTACGTAAAATATATTCATTTAAGTTGTGGCGCCCATGGATATTGGTTTAGTATGTCCGCCTTGGGCGACCGTCATGTTGTCCATGGCTAGTTTCGGCGCAAACAGAAGATCGGCATGGACATTAATCAAAGACGCTTAGATAGAAACAAGTACACGCACATAGATAACGAGAGAGGGATATAAACCCGTACCTTAAGAAATCAGACTGGTCGAGCAGACAGATAGGTAGGTATGTAGGTGCGTGGGTGGGTTTTATAGATATACAGACAGACAGGCAGGCAGGCTGACAGACAGACAGACATAAATATATAGATAGATAGATAGATAGATAGATAGATAGATAGATAGATAGATAGATAGATAGATAGATAGATAGATAGATAGATAGATAGATAGATAGATAGATAGATAAGATTAGATTAGATTAGATTAGATTAGATTAGATTAGATTAGATTAGATTAGATTAGATTAGATTAGAATAGATTAGATTAGATTAGATTAGATTAGATTAGATTAGATTAGATTAGATTAGATTAGATTAGATTAGATTAGATTAGATTAGATTAGATTAGATTAGATTAGATTAGATTAGATTAGATTAGATTAGATTAGATTAGATTAGATTAGATTAGATTAGATTAGATTAGATTAGATTAGATTAGATTAGATTAGATTAGATTAGATTAGATTAGATTAGATTAGATTAGATTAGATTAGATTAGATTAGATTAGATTAGATTAGATTAGATTAGATTAGATTAGATTAGATTAGATTAGATTAGATTAGATTAGATTAGATTAGATTAGATTAGATTAGATTAGATTAGATTAGATTAGATTAGATTAGATTAGATTAGATTAGATTAGATTAGATTAGATTAGATTAGATTAGATTAGATTAGATTAGATTAGATTAGATTAGATTAGATTAGATTAGATTAGATTAGATTAGATTAGATTAGATTAGATTAGATTAGATTAGATTAGATTAGATTAGATTAGATTAGATTAGATTAGATTAGATTAGATTAGATTAGATTAGATTAGATTAGATTAGATTAGATTAGATTAGATTAGATTAGATTAGATTAGATTAGATTAGATTAGATTAGATTAGATTAGATTAGATTAGATTAGATTAGATTAGATTAGATTAGATTAGATTAGATTAGATTAGATTAGATTAGATTAGATTAGATTAGATTAGATTAGATTAGATTAGATTAGATTAGATTAGATTAGATTAGATTAGATTAGATTAGATTAGATTAGATTAGATTAGATTAGATTAGATTAGATTAGATTAGATTAGATTAGATAGATAGATAGATAGATAGATAGATAGATAGATAGATAGATAGATAGATAGTTGGATGGATAGATGGATGGATGGATGGATGGATGGATGGATGGATGGATGGATGGATGGATAGATAGTTAGTTAGATAGATAGATAGATAGAATAAACATACACAGCTGGTTTATTTACTGAGAAGATTATCAAATGCCAGCTCGTGTGGACACAAATGTCGTGTTAATGATCTTTGTTGATACAGCCAGCTAGCTCGTGCAGGAAGCCAGCAAACATTTTATCACGTCCACAGACATATCAGCTTTACTAGGGTTATGGTTGTATCTGTCAGATTCATCAAGATAAGTCTGTTTGAGGTCCCACTTTTGAAGGTTGTTGGGGAGAGAGGGTCTGTTGGGTGGTGTTTGTATGAGTGTTTATATTCCTTGTGTGATGTATAATGTAGAGTTGTCTGTGGTGTGTGAGTTTGTGTGGTGTGTGAGTTTGTGTGTTGTGTGAGTTTGTGTGTTGTGTGAGTTTGTGTGTTGTGTGAGTTTGTGTGTTGTGTGAGTTTGTGTGTTGTGTGAGTTTGTGTGTTGTGTGAGTTTGTGTGTTGTGTGAGTTTGTGTGTTGTGTGAGTTTGTGTGTTGTGTGAGTTTGTGTGGTGTGTGAGTTTGTGTGGTGTGTGAGTTTGTGTGTTGTGTGAGTTTGTGTGTTGTGTGAGTTTGTGTGGTGTGTGAGTTTGTGTGGTATGTATGTCTGTGTGGTGTATACGTTTGTGTGGTGTGTAAGTGTGTATGTTACGTTTGTGTTGTGTGTAGGTATGTGTGGTGTGTGAGTTTGTGTGTTGTGTGAGTTTGTGTGGTGTGTATGTCTGTGTGGTGTATACGTTTGTGTGGTGTGTAAGTGTGTATGTTACGTTTGTGTTGTGTGTAGGTATGTGTGGTGTGTAAGTTTGTGTTGTCTTGTATTGTCATATCCATGTGTGCTGCAAGTAGTCATGGGGAGCTGAACGAAGTCTTCTTTCTTTTGTTTTCTGTGATGCGACTGCCATAGTGAAGCCTTGGTATTCTAGTATTTCTGTGATGTCATCTATCCATCTTTGTCTGGGTCTTCCCCTGTTTCTCTTTTCCGATGATATTTTATTGAAGGATATAGATGGAAGCGCTGATTCCTTTTTTTATTAGGTGGCATTTAATTTGTTGAATATCGAAGTATTCCTTGCACCATATTATTTTCATCAGATTTCTCATAGTGTCATAGTTTAGTCTATCTCTTTTTGTTACCCCAGTGCTGTTCTCTGGCTCTTAATTTCGCATATGGCAAGTTTTTGTTCTAGTTTTTCTGTCAGGGTCCAGATCTTGGATTGGTAGCACAGTATCGGCACGAACACTGTATTTATTAACGTTCGTTTGGAGATCATGATTGGAGTTTGTGTTATGTGTACGTTTATTTGGTGTTTCTAAGTGTTCGTGAACCTCATCAGTACTACCAAAGAAACAGTACTGCAGTGGATCTCTGGTGGTTGGATGGTTGCTGATCCAGCGGTCCATGGGCTCATGCCCTTTGACCTAATGCCATTAGATGGCATTATATTGCTGGGAAGTCTGTGGATTTTCGGCCCACCCCGGGACAGGGCCAGAGAATAACAAATCACACCTCCAGGAAGGTAGGTTTGAACCTATGCACTGCGCCTAACCACTGTAGCCAAGATAGGGTTCACTGTGCTCATTCCTCGCCACCAATTGACTACTGGTTATGCCGAACTTCTCTATAGCTCCAGGCATGCAACCAAATGTTAAAGTCAAAAGGATTGTCACGTCCTGAGTCACTGTGCCTCTATGATGGGCCTCAGTCATAGGAAAAACTGGTATCAGTTTCCTCCTCCTCAGTGCTGCACAGTATATCTCTGGCTCCCTCCCAACCACAGAGAATACACATATATTCAGGCAAACATAAAATCATTTCAACAACAAAACAAAATCATAACTGTATAGATGACATGCCATGAAGCTTCTATAAGAAGATAACCTCAATATAACAGCATGTCATCCACTAAGGTTTTCTGTTGCATGGATGGTATGTCTAGTGGGCTATTGGTGAGACCCACAGACGCAACCACATGCGTAGGATCCCTGTCCCTGGTCACCGTGGCATACTTGGAAATGAAAAAGCTGATCTCCTGGCAAGAAAAGTGGGATCACTAGAACAAATAGAAAGTGATAATACGTACTATGAATGTAAGACCATGTTAAAAGTAGAATATAAGAAAAGGTGATGCTCGCAATTGCAGAACCAAGTGACCCTTTCTATCAAATGTCATGCTAGGAACAAACCATCATCTTCAGACTACGAGCTGGCCACAACAGACTGAAAACCCACATGTTCCGAGAGCTGAATATTGGCGAGACAGACCTGTGCAACTGTGGTCTGAGCCTAGAGATGGAAGAATACGTTTTTCATGCATGTCAACTCTACCGGGAAGAGAGGGAGAAAATATGGCCTACTGAGACGGCACTGATTACAGACTTGAAGGGTTCCATGGATGACCTGAAGCGAATCACACAATTCCTTGACGCTATTGGCGCTGTAACCTGATATCTGACTGAAGCTATTGGTGCTGTAACCTGATATCTGACTGATGACCGATGAAGAAGAAGAAATGTGCATGGTGTGTAAATGTGTGCGGTGTGTAAGTTTGCTAGTTGAACGGACATGGTTCAAAGTAAAACCTTCTCATGATAGTTTTCTATGTTGATCTCATGCTGCATCATTTATCTTTTGGTAAATATGACTTTTTCGTGCTTTTCGTTGGAAGTCGACGCACAGCATACACAAAGTGAAAAATAGTCTGTCGTGTTTGCGAAGAAAGTGAAAAATAGTCTGTCGTGTTTGCGAAGAAAGTGAAAAATAGTCTGTCGTGTTTGCGAAGAAAGTGAAAAATAGTCTGTCGTGTTTGTGAAGAAAGTGAAAAATAGTCTGTCGTGTTTGCGAAGAAAGTGAAAAATAGTCTGTCGTGTTTGCGAAGAAAGTGAAAAATAGTCTGTCGTGTTTGCGAAGAAAGTGAAAAATAGTCTGTCGTGTTTGCGAAGAAAGTGAAAAATAGTCTGTCGTGTTTGTGAAGAAAGTGAAAAAGAGTCTGTCGTGTTTGCGAAGAAAGTGAAAAATAGTCTGTCGTGTTTGCGAAGAAAGTGACTGTGTGTGAGATTAGTACTTAAGGATATTTTGAAGAAAAAATATTTAGTAGCAGCCGACTCTTTCGGCGACGTTGTACAATCACGTGTCAAGTTATTTTCTATATCTAGATAGGCTGGCATACTAACCACTCCACCTCCGAGGCGACAAAAATAGACATTAATCAGGTATGGTCTTGTCTTAATGTAGAGTTTGCTTTAATTAGATTTGTGCATATATTTGGCATGACCTGTCAGGGTCAACTACGAATGATCTAACTTGGTCTACAACTTATCAGAATAGTATATCCTGTCAGTGTGAGTTAACCTGTCAGAATGATATAACTTCTCTGAATGATATAACCTGTCAGAATGATATAACCTGTCAGAATGATATAATGTCTGAATGATAAAAACTGTAAAAATTAGATAACCTGTCAGAATGATATAACCTGTCAGAATGATATAACCTGTCAGAATGATATAACCTGTCAGAATGATATAACCTGTCAGAATGATATAACCTGTCAGAATGATATAACCTGTCAGAATGATATAACCTGTCAGAATGATATAACCTGTCAGAATGATATAACCTGTCAGAATGATATAACCTGTTAGAATGATATAACCTGTCAGATAGCCTGTGAGATAGCCTGCCTGAATTATATCTTCTTCTTCAGCGTTCATTCTCAAAATCACACTGGATCTCTCTTATAGCAGGACAATGGTCCAATTAGATTTCCAGCAGGATATAATCCTGAAAATGGAAATGCGTTATGTTGCCGTTTTCTTTTCCCCAATGGTCCGACACATCCCTCTTCGGCGATGCCAGAATGATATATAACCTGTTAGAGTGATATAACTTGACAGAGTGCCACGGAAGCCACATTGGAAACATTAACAATGAAAACAATTCACGAACTATATTATCGTTCAATGAATTCGCAGAAACTGTACATTATTCCAATCTGGGCAGTCATGCATAAACTAAATTTATTTTGGTTGTGGTGACCCAGAGCTTTACTTTTAACACCTATAACTACGCTGACAGACCCCGTTTCTCAGTGAACCGCTAAAGCAGCCAGTAAGTCCGACCCCTTCTGTCGGTAAGCCGCTAAAACAGTCAGTTAATCAGACCTTCTGTCGGTAACATAAAATAATCAGTTAAGCAGATCACTTCTCTACGGAATGGATAAGTCTACCCATAGATTTCGAAACTTCTTTGAGAGTAGTAATATCACTTAGCAGGGATTGCAGATAATGGTGTCCCACAGCTGTGGAAAAAGAAGTGCACGACTTGGTCAGTGAGAATACCAAAGAGTGGGATGTGATTATATACACTGATGGATCTGTGATTAGGCATGGATCTGTGATCAGTATTTGGGTCTTGACAGCTCAGTGAGCAGGTAAGACGACCAGGGAGGAGAGTGGTGCCTTTGCGGTTACTACGAGTAGCATGACCACGTGGACTATGACGGTGACCTGGGCATTTGAGTGGGTATGCACACAGAAGGTAACGCTGGTCTGCATCTTAAGTGACTATGAGTATGATTAAGAAGGTACATGTGGGTCACGTTCACGAACAGTGGATTGAGGCCTTGAGAAAGGCGAGGCTGAAAGTGGTTTTATTTATTTTAGTACCAGGACATGATGGGTGTTCGATGCAATGAAAGAGTAGATCAACTGGCGTCATGCGCGATTGTGGCACAGGGCGTTGGAGCAATGGATCGAGCTGATGTTTTTAACTCCTTAAGAGATATAGCAGCGATAGTGAAACTAGTGTGGATGATGATTTCTTTTCAATGTTCAGGATTAAAGATCAGGGTTTAAAATGAGGTGTTGTAGAAGTGAACACTTTGGAGGGCGCAGAAGAATGATGGTCAGCCAGCATAGGACCGGTACTGTCAGCAGAAGTGTAATCGCGGATACATTCAGTGAGATATCCGAGCAAATATGGTGTGTCCAGTTTACAGTGATGATGATCCGACGACTACCTAACTAACTAACTTCTGTTGTGAAGATGCTAAAGCAGTCAGGCAGACCACTTCTGTCAGAACGTCGCAAAAACAGCCAGCTAGTCAGACCCCTTCGTCGGTAAACTGCTAAAATATAGTTAGGTTGACATTCTGTTGGAAAGCTGCTAAACAGCCAGTAATGCAGACGCCATCTGTCGGTAAGCAGTTAAAACAGCTAGTTATGCAGAATACTTATCTCTATAAGCCGTTAAAACAGTCAGGCAGACTTCCCTCTGTCAGTAAGCCGTAAAATCAGCCAGTTATGCAGAATACTTCTGTCTATAAGCCGCTAAAACAGTCAGTAAGGCAGACTTCTCTGTCGGTAAGCCCCTGAAACAGCAGCTAAGCAGACCCCATCTGTCGGTAAACCGTTAAAACAGTCAGCTATGCAGAATCCTTCTGTCAGCAAACCATTAAAACAGTCAGTTAGGCAGACAACTCATGTTGGTAAATTGCTGAAACAACCAGTTCAGCAGATTCCTTCTGTCCATAAGCCGCTAAAACAGTCAGATAGATCGACCCCTTCTGTTACTAAAGTTAAAGGTATGACCCATGGGTATACGATCTCAAGGTGGCCAAAGGAAGCGCTACAAGGACTCGTTAAAGAACTCACTGAAAGCCTTTGAAATAGACCAAGATACATGGGAAGAACTTGCACAAAATAGATCTACATGGCGTTCTAAAATTAAAAAAGAGCGCATCATCTTGTGAAAAGATGAGAAATGCAGCAGCTCAACAGCGGAGAGCAGCTAGAAAGTCACGGATAGACCAAGATCCGTCTACAGTCGTTATTCCATGTCCAAACTGTCCAAGGACATTTACAGCTCGAATAGGGCGCATTAGCCATCTACGAACTCATAATCAAGGACATAACTAAAATTGAATTTTCAAAAGTGGATGTAACAAATGGTCATCATCACTTGTGATGGACGAACAACAACATGACCCATGGCAGGAACCTGCCGGTGTAGATGAAGCTCTTCATGTACTAGACCGCAACAACTATTAGGTGGGGTATCCAGTTCCCTTCCTTGCTGCCTTTACCTTACCTAACGCATGCGTCAGGTACTAATTTACAGCCGAGTCGACTGGAGGAGTGATCTTGTCAATCAAGAAATGACAACCCGGATATTTTTTTTTTTAATTCGGAAGAGGTTACGTGCCTGGTTCGTAACCTCTTCCGTAACCAGGCACGTAACCGGTGATAGCAAGCAAGCTCACTATCAACTAGACTACCGCGCTCTTCTGTCAGTAAGCAGCTCATAAAACAACCAGTTAGGTGGACCCCCTTCTGTCAGTAAACCGCTAAAAACTCAATTTATATAGTAACTACTAAATATATTAAGTCAAGGTATGAAAACCTTATAGATTAAGAGTTAAAGTAGGAATGAGTTGTGCCATTCGCCGACCACTCTCTCTCTCTCTCTCTCTCTCTCTATCTGTTTCTCTCTCTTCCTGATTCAACCAGTGGCAAGATAAATCAAGACGACTGGTACTATACCAGGATGCAGTAAATGACCAGACGTGTTCTACCCTCTTTACAATACCCTTGGTGTTTCACAACATTCTTCTGGTAAAGTCTTCTAGATGGTGGAACATCAGATGCTTCATCCATTCTGACAGACACATAAAGGCTTTACATGCTTAAACAGGCAAACTTTGTATTTGTATGTTAGTGTCATCTCTTTGTAGCACTAATTTGTATGTTAGTGCCATCTCTTTGTAGCACTAATTTGTATGTTAGTATCATCTTTTGTAGCACTAATTTGTATGTTAGTATCATCTTTTGTAGCACTAATTTGTATGTTAGTGCCATCTCTTTGTAGCACTAATTTGTATGTTAGTATCATCTTTTGTAGCACTAATTTGTATGTTAGTGCCATCTCTTTGTAGCACTAATTTGTATGTTAGTGTCATCTTTAGTAGCACTAATGTGTATGTTAGTGTCATCTCTTTGTAGCACTAATGTGTATGTTAGTGCCATCTCTTTGTAGCACTAATTTATATGTTAGTGCCATCTCTGTGTAGCACTAATTTATATGTTAGTATCATCTTTTGTAGCACTAATTTGTATGTTAGTATCATCTTTTGTAGCACTAATTTTTATGTTAGTGCCATCTCTTTGTAGCACTAATTTGTATGTTAGTGTCATCTTTAGTAGCACTAATGTGTATGTTAGTGTCATCTCTTTGTAGCACTAATGTGTATGTTAGTGCCATCTCTTTGTAGCACTAATTTATATGTTAGTGCCATCTCTCTGTAGCACTAATTTGTATGTTAGTGTCATCTCTTTGTAGCATTAATGTGTATGTTAATGTCATCTCGTTGTTGCATTAAACACTTTTTTTTATCTAACAACAAAGAAGATTCAGATGTGTATTAACTATTATTGCATATAATGCCATCATTTATTTCTCAATGTATCGAACATCTTAATGCAATCTTCAGGTTATTCCGCATCTAACTTGGATACACTCAGAGTGGGGCAATTAGAAAGGTAGTGAAGAGATTAAGGTATGTAAATAGAGTTCAGGTACATCTCTTATAGTTCCGCTGGTTCCTTGGGCTTCTTCGTGATCCTGAATTCTAGTGGTAGTGTTTTCTCGGTTGTTCTTAAAATGTGGCCTGTGAGAACTTCTCCAGATTAAGTCAACCTCCTGTGAGAACTTCTCCAGATTAAGTCAACCTCCTGTGAGAACTTCTCCAGATTACCTCAACCTCCTGTGAGAACTCCAGATTACCTCAACCTCCTGTGAGAACTTCTGCAGATTATCTCAACCTCCTGTGAGAACTTCTCCAGATTACCTCAACCTCCTGTGAAAACTTCTCCAGATTATCTCATCCTCCTGTGAAAACTACTCCAGATTACCTCAACCTCCTCTGAGAACTTCTCCAGATTACCTAAACATCGTGTGAGAACTTATCCGGGTTATCCTAACCTGTAACCTTGAGCAGATGAAACTCAACTAGAGGTTGCACGTATTCGTTTAATCTCATATCTTCTTTACAACATTACATCACATCTCAATACCTAATAATCTTATTAGCTTACAGTTAACGATTCAGTCAGGGCAAACATTTAGTTAAAAATCCATGTTAAAAATATTGAATATTAGACCCCCGTTAGGTTCTAATACCTCAGTTATATTCAACCTATAGAATATCCATGACGGTCAACTTAAGTCTTCATTAGTCGATGCTAGGTCGATAAATAACAGTCAACTTAAGTCTTCATTAGTCGATGCTAGGTCGATAAATAATCAGAATGTATGAGAACAATTAATACCCAAAGTTCGTATTGTCAATCATCAAAGTTTAATAAAAAGAAATCCGCATAAAATGTTCAAAGATAAAAACATAGCATATATTTAACAACATCAAAGGTAACGAACATTGTAAACAAGTCATCGGACATTTACCTTCGATCCTCCGATTCTCAATTCACTTTAACTAAGGGAGGGGGCAGACACGTACCTTTAACTTTTTATTAAGATAAATATGCACACTTAAACAAGCGAGATCTCTAGTTTGTAAGTCAGTCGTCAGATTATTATCATGACATTCCGGATAACACCATAGGTACTCCGATCTCATATGCAGTTCGTCTTTCAGCGTATGGTAACTGATTGTTCCTCTTTTGTGCTTAATGATAACTCTTCTTTTGATTCTGATATGCCGCTCGCTTCCTGCAATACCACTCTTCACTACCAGGTCTTAGATTCAAGCCATAGATACGGAAGAAGACATACACCCCATATATTCTAACTGGTTCAACTCCCATGAATGAATGCAAAATATCAGCATGGTTCATTGAACTACCATTAGTCACTGTGGCTACGCTGGCAAGTCTGTCAGCTCTTTCATTGCCCTTAACACCAGCAATAATTAAAGTAACTCTCTTCAGCACAGAATTCGTCATCGACTCCAACAACAACGGCGTAGATAGCCTGACTGAAACTTTGGAAGTATACTCATAAACCCGGTCGATTAATTGCGTGAACGGGAGACATCAGCAAAACGTTTCACCAATTGGGAAGTAAATATAGAATAAAAATATTTAGAAAAATTAACTAGCAATTTTACGTAAAGCAAAACATAAAATCGACGTTTCGACCTAAAATAGCATACATATGTAACACTCTAGCCATACCATTGCCCAATTACACACATATATTCACACATAATAATCATATGTTTCAAAACTTACCCCATCATCGTCATCAGACATTCTCTAGACCTGATCCCAGAAACCTTGGAAAGACAAAAGAGGATTTCAATATTAATGTGTAGTCTTCAACATACGACGTGTCACCAAACAGCACTATTTTGATTCCCTGAGACGAAATTAAAAAAACAAATTGGAAGAATGAGGATTTATAATAAAATAGCTATGAATTTTAAAATATGATCAGTTCTGCGTACTTTCTCAAGCTCCTATGTGTTAGCAGGATGTAGTCCGGAGACTGGAATGCAAATTGTCACTGTTTACAGTTTGGCTATGATGAGCTTTGATTTCAAATATTCCATGAACTGATAAATTAAATACTAACATTATTGTAATTCAGACACGCGTTATGGTTGCAGGTTATCAACACCGTACACAAGACTAGTCCATAAGTGGTCCGATCCCGGACTCAATAAATCCATGAGTGTATCTACCGACAGTTTCAGTTAGATGTTGATTTATCAATCTTTTGGTGTATCTGTCATGTTTCTCTTTACTAGCAGTTCCGGGGTGCAAATGGTACCGCATTGATCTCGGCGGACCAAGGGTTAACAGATAACCAAGATCCCAAAAGTAACTTCCCGTGGTGTACCCTGGAAACAACAGCTGATTCTGGCTAAACCTTTTGAGGATCTTGTCCGTGAATGTGGAGGTAGCAGATGGAAAGAGCTTTGACTGCAAAAATAAATGGAATATCTCCGACACCTCTGCGCCAACACATGCAGCAGCACTGTCAACACACGGTGTGGCTAGTCAGTACGTCGGAAGCATTGGAGGGGCATACAATACAGATGTTACGAAATGTGCAGATGTTACGAAGTGTGCAGATGTTACGAAGTATGCAGATGTTACGAAATGTGCAGATGTTACGAAGTATGCAGATGTTACGAAGTATGCAGATGTTACGAAATGTGCAGATGTTACGAAATGTGCAGATGTTACGAAATGTGCAGATGTTACGAAGTGTGCAGATGTTACGAAGTATGCAGATGTTACGAAATGTGCAGATGTTACGAAGTATGCAGATGTTACGAAATGTGCAGATGTTACGAAATGTGCAGATGTTACGAAGTATGCAGATGTTACGAAATGTGCAGATGTTACGAAGTGTGCAGATGTTACGAAATGTGCAGATGTTACGAAATGTGCAGATGTTACGAAGTGTGCAGATGTTACGAAGTATGCAGATGTTACGAAATGTGCAGATGTTACGAAGTTTGCAGATGTTACGAAATGTGCAGATGTTACGAAATGTGCAGATGTTACGAAGTATGCAGATGTTACGAAATGTGCAGATGTTACGAAGTGTGCAGATGTTACGAAGTGTGCAGATGTTACGAAGTGTGCAGATGTTACGAAATGTGCAGATGTTACGAAGTGTGCAGATGTTATGAGAAATATTAAGAATCGGTGCGTCAGTCACGATAAGGATAGCATAATGAGTACATTGAGAGTGAAGCACATCGCTAGAGGGCTGCGTCATATGTAAAGAGAACGAAAAACGTCTCAGGGAAATCTGAACTAAAGTATTGTTAGCTCGAGTCAAGCTTCTATTTACCGGTGATCCAAGCACGTGCCGAACTCTACTGTCGAGTTTTTCCTATACCGGAATCATGCTCACAGAGAGAAAAGGGTCAGTACCCGATTGGCACAAGCAAAACCGTTCAAGAATTCAAGCTCTGTTCAGCTCGAAAACAAAATGCTAGTCCTCGACGCTCCTAAATATGCTCATAGACTCCGACTTGGGCGAAGGCTTCACGACGTTGGTGAACGACACTTCGGCTAAGAGGGCGACCGAGTCCGATCCCAATACTTCTATCGAATTCTTCCTAAATCAGAACCAGGCTCATCGATGAGAAAAGACTTAGTACTCATGTGGCGCAGACTTCATTCTTGATTAGAAACTAGCATCACATCAGGTGGGACACTCCCATAAGTGCTAATCTCTACGTTCCAACAGCCATCTCAGTGTATGAAGATTCAGAGTCCTGGTCAGGTGTTGATTGTGTAACCTTCGGGACTTTCCAAAAACTACTTTTCCTACCCTCACCTCTAGATACTCCCATTTCTAACATTCTCTGTATGTGTACGTTCTCAGCCTCATTGACGTCATCGTCATCTTGCAATGAATTTATTACTGCCTTGATCAATTCTTGCTTTATCTCCTCTCAGCAATGTGCCATCTATCATCGCATTGCCTGCGAATAAGTGTATTCTCTGGTTTCCTCTGACCCCAGCATGACCAGCGCAGTATATCCATGTAATGATCTGGACAATTGTGTCCCAATCCCACCATTCTTTTCTCAGCATGTACGTTTTATATCTTGTTCAGCTTGCTTTGAAAGTTTGTAAATATTACCAAGTGTGTTGATTACCGAGTTATCAACCAATTATGTGCTAATGTAACTCCCTCTATCTCCATCCTCATGCTTGATGTGACAGTATTTCTCCACCAACTTTGTTGATGCTGAAGATTTCTCCACCAACTTTTCGCTGTTTCTGTAAGCAATAAAACCACAACCGCTTTTATTTATTTCTGTTAACTGAGCCATCTGTGTATATAATTATGTCTTGTGGTTTGAGTGTAACTGGGCGAGTACATGAACTGTAACTTGGGCCCTGACACCCGTCCATTCTCGACACGCTTCATCTAGCTGTATTATTACTTTAGTCAGTGATTTCTTCTCAATGAGCACGTGCTCAATACGTCTAATTACACAACACAAGTTACTGGTTGGGGAACACCTCGTGCAAGATAGACAAGAATGGTTACTGTCTCGGCGTAGAGTCAGTACACACTCGCTGCCTGGCGACAGATAGGAAGGCTTTCATAGGCTATGGTAGCCCACCCGAAATTTCAAGGCATGCCGAGATCGGCTGTACTATGCCTACAAGGTAACTACGCTCCCGGTGGAAATCGCACTAAAATCCGTGCTGATTATTATGGTGCGAATAAAACAACAAACAACTACCTGTTCCTATCCTTACACCAATATCGCGCAGTATTGACAACGACCATGAATCACACTTTTGAAAATCTTCTGAGCAGACTAGTTCCCTTAAAGCATTAAAATATGTTAGATCGATTCATTGATTTGCTTATCAAAACTGTGGCAATGCTTGCCAGTTTATCGGCTCTTCCTTACTCTCTACTATAATATATATATATACATTCGGCTGGACACATCCGATATTAGCATGGCTTTTAGGCCACTGATCTACCGTATTTGACATCCAATATTGAAACCTAAACCACCTTATTTATATCTTACGACATGCATGCCAGGTCAGCAGTGTTTTTCCGTGCTCTTATTTCGGACCCTATTAGCACACGGACAATTTAATATGCTCATAAAATAATGAAATCATAGATATTTCTTTTTCAGCGTCCATTCTCAAACTCCTGCTGGATCTCTGTTGTAGCAGGATAATGGTCTTCTATACTCTGTTCACTTTAAGAATGAAGTGGGTTAAAACACCACCCCCCCCCTCGTATTACTACGCGGCAACAGGTGATTTTTAAACAGCTGATGACATGCAAAAACAATATTATTTAACACATTTACAAATAATATTTAAACATCATTTTTTAAAAAAACATTTAAAACGATATTATTGGGCACTTACCAATCGATTATAATGCGTTCTGCGTCCAAAAACCAATCAGAAACACTGAACCACTTCATTCTTAGAGTGAACATGGTATAGATATCCCGCAGGATGTAGTCCATGGGCTGGGAATGAGTTGTGTCGCCGTTACATTTGCGCTAATAATCCGAAACATCCGTCTTCGACGAAATCTGTGTTAACAAATCATCATCATCAATTGCCATCTCCACATCGAAAGTTGACCTCCAACATCTTCTCTCTTTCTCCTTGGTAGTGCACTCTGCTAGATTATCCTATCTTATAACTTTTCCTTTGGCGCTTGTATATCTGCTTAAATCTTACTTGTCACTCCTCATCCGTGGTTACTGTCTTTATATGCCTACGAGAAGAAGCATTCATACATTATGATTTCGATTATTTCCACGCATTTCGTTTGTCGGCGTTGGTTGACGACGCAATATATACATATATGGTGACCAACGAGGAGCACTCAAATAACCACAATCATCACACATGAAGGACTGTTTTGATTCTGTTCGTATTATTTACTGACGATAGCCACGCCTTAACTCTATCTTTAAACAAGGTCTTCAGCAAGATCTTTTAATATGTTCAAAACTATTTATTAGATTTTTACTTCCTTTAATAATTATTTTTAATTCGTTTTGCTGTCAGGACCTTATTTTTCTTCTTTTATCTTTCCACAACGGTCTTCCTATTCTTCCATATATCCGCATCTCAAAAACTGCAATTCCATCTTGTAGCTTTCTTTTTTTTCATTATCCTTGTTTTTTTGGGAATCTCCCTGTGGTAACGTTTAAGCCGTTTTGTAGTAGTGTATGAGCCAATGTTGACTACAATCCACAAATGTGTATGGTTTCAATATAGTCAGACATTTAGTGGTAGGAATATGTACAACTTTCTATCAAAGAGATCGTATAACTGCATTGAAGTTATACACACACACACACTATCTGAAATTGATCTTGAATATATTTAATTCACAAAATAATAATTCCGACAATGTTCTCCATAATAATTCTCTGCCAACACATTTCACATCTAACATCTAATACTTACTTTCAATTAACCTGTTTAAGAGTGGCCGATGACAACAGACTGGGGCCCTCACAGTATTCGGGCCCCTACGCTTGATAACAGTTGTACTTCTCTCTCAGAATCGGTACATCGATAAGTTTAAATGTATTGTTTCGTAGAATGTTCCCACACTTGTATACGATTTCTTCAGAAAAACATAACTCCGTGAAGATGTAACATTTACAACTACGGTTCATTAAAAATGTACACCGGAGTTTATTTGATAATCTATTACACAATAATAAAGTACTGAGATACTGAGAACAACTTCATAAACCAGACACTGCTACAGGTAGGGAGGAACACCCACTGTATGATTCTCGGCGCGTGGAATTACTTCTGAGCATATCCAACGGGTACAGTCTGTCCAAATCTGTTTTGGATTTCTTCCCTTTTTTCTTGCTTTTTTTTTTTTTTTTTACCTTTCTGCTGTTTTGGCAGTTGCGGATGATTTCAGGGTGGGTTATGAAAAGTCTGCACTCTTGAGTATGTTACCTTTTGTATAGTGTTCGAGTATGATAGGAAAGAAGGGTGAGGTCAAGAACGAATGTATATTTAAGACACAAGATTATGTCAATCATAGAAATATAAACTGAAACACAAACAATTAGACGAATGTTCGTGTTAAAAAAAAACAAGTTTTCGTGCATTCCGGTACAAAGAATATGTTCATTTTACGTCTATTTAGTCACAGAGAATATGACATATGTCACCTTTATAACCATTCAAAGACAGAGAATATGCCAACTTTATAACCATTCAAAGACAGAGAATATGTCAACTTTATAACCATTCAGTCACAGAGAATATGTCAATTTTATAACCATTCAGTCACAGAGAATATGTCAACTTTATAACCATTCAGTCACAGAGAATATGTCAACTTTATAACCATTCAGTCACAGAGAATATGTCAACTTTATAACCATTCAGTCACAGAGAATATGTCAACTTTATAACCATTCAGTCACAGAGAATATGTCAACTTTATAACCATTCAGTCACAGAGAATATGTCAACTTTATAACCATTCAGTCACAGAGAATATGTCAACTTTATAACCATTCAGTGACAGAGAATATGTCAACTTTATAACCATTCAGTCACAGGGAATATGTCAACTTTATAACCATTCAGTCACAGGGAATATGACATATGTCAACTTTATAACCATTCAATCACAAGGAATATGACACATGTCAATTTTATAAACATTCAGTCACACAGAATATGACAAATGTCAACTTTATAACCATTCAGTCACAGAGAATATGACACATGTCAACATTATAACCATTCAGTCACAGAGAATATGACACATGTCAACATTATAACCATTCAGTCACAGAGAATATGACAAATGTCAACTTTATAACCATTCAGTCACAGAGAATATGACACATGCCAACTTTATAATCACTGAGTCACAAAGACTATGACACATGTCAACTTTATAACCATTCAGTCACAGAGAATATGACACATGCCAACTTTATAACCACTCAGTCACAAAGACTATGACACATGTCAACTTTATAACCATTCAGTCACAGAGAATATGTCCATTTTATATTCATTCAGTCAAAGAGAATATGACACATGTCAACTTTAAACCATTCAGTCACAGAGAATATGTCAATTTTATATCCACTCAGGCACAGAGAATATGTCCAATTTATATCCATTGAGGCACGGAGAAAATATCAATTCTATATCCATTCAATCACACAGAATACATCAACTTTATAGCCATTCAGACACAGAGAATATGTCATCCTTGTGTTCATTAAGGTACAGTCAACTTGTCCCTGTTACGTCCAATCAGGTACAGAGAATGTGTCCCTTTTACGACCAGTCAGGTACAGAGAATGTGTCCCTGTTACATCCACTATGGCAAGGACAATGTGTCCCTGTTACGTCCACCAATGTAGGGCAATGTGTCCCTGTTACATCCACTATGGTAAGGACAATGTGTCCCTGTTACATCCACTATGGTAAGGAAAATGTGTCCCTGTTACGTCCACCAATGTAGGACAATGTGTCTCTGTTACGTCCACCAATTTAGGACAATGTGTGCCTGTTACGTCACTATACAGGGACGTCACTATACATGAATTCTCCACTCATGTAAGAGAGTATATGAGGTTTAGGTCCTTGATTTCGAAAAGATGCTTTTTTTACATCTAGGAGTGTAAGGCTACTGAAGTATTAGCGATTTGTTACATCTAGGAGTGTAAGGCTACTGAAGTATTAGCGATTTGTTACATCTAGGAGTGTAAGGCTACTGAAGTATTAGCGATTTGTTACACAACAGTTAATGACATTCAAGCCTAAAACACAAATGAAGGCTACCACAAAAAGCCCTACAACAGACGCTTTCTTCAGTGACCGGAGTGCTAGAATATGTATATACAATCATAACAGAACTACTTTCAAGGAGATATGGCTAACGTGTCTTAATCTTAAGTTTTTTCCCTCAATAAAACAAAAAAATATGTCACTGAACTTAGTGAGTAGCCCTGGTTCAGTTCTGTCGTCAGATCGCAAAGTATTTCTGGTTCTTCTTCTTCTTCTTTCGTTCGCTAATAATGTCTATATCTGCAGTGTTGTTTCTTGTATAAATTGGACAGTGTTTTCCATTTCTTGTTTTGTACCACAAAGTTTAACATTCATAGGTGTATCAGGCCAGTTTAAGCACTTAAGTGTGTCATAGTTTACACATTCTTGAAGGATATTCTTTGCATTTTGGTTAGCTTGCCTACATGTAGACACTGCTGATGCGCCAATTTTAAATGTTTTTTACATATGAATGTTTAGTTTATTGTGTCCAGTTCCGAGTCGAAATATGATGGCCAGGCCCTCCTACATTAGGGCAGAACCATAGCCTTACCTAGCAATTAAACCTATTGAAGTCCTCGACATTTGGTCAGAAGGCGCACCTCAACAACCAGAAACGCATTATCAACCTCAAAATGTCCATATCTGCATTATCTTCTAAAGTAACACCGCCCGTGTGTTGCCGGGGCTTAAAAGGGGAGCAAAGAATAGCAACACTGTTTACCTTTCATGCATGTCGTAAAAGACGACTAAGGAGGTTATGGGATGGAGCTGGCTGTCCCATCCCATATAGGGTCAGTGACCCAAAGCCATGCTGAAGTCAGATGTGTCAGGCCGAAAGGCGCAGATATCTCAGCAATGCTGTAAACCATGACACAACGCATTCCGTTCTCCAAACTACATCCTGCTAATCTGCAGGAGTTTGAGAACAAACGCAGAAGAAGAAGCAGCACTATTTTACTTTCCCCGTGATTTTCATTAGCTGCGGACATAAAGTGACCATCACTTTTAGAAGAATGATTCTCAATGAATCCGCATGACTGATGGACTCGACCCGGCTCTCTGCTCATGCTTTGAGAGAAACAAAAAAGTAAATATCGGCTTGAATGAGTCTTCTTCTTCTTCTTCTTCTCGTTCGCAGTTTGACATGTCTACACAGCAAGTTCATTTAAAAAAAAATAAATGCTGCTATATTTAAAAGCTCCCCAGTGCTCCCATACATCTTTCTGTGGATATTCATCTCTGTGGGCCAGTATTCTTCCCTTAACTGCTTGAATGAGTGACATCTATAAAGTACATTGGCACTTACAATCTCATAAGTATCAGATAACTCTACTGCCCCTGACATATTGCTGATGGTTGTAATGAGAACAATCACATTCCTACATATAAAAAAGCATTGGTGGTTTGTAAGCTTACAATGTAAAAGAAAGATTTGCTGAAGTTCTTCACTAACTGAGAATCGGGTTTTTCTCCTAATGACGCCGCGCCTATGCTTCATATTGGGAAATTTAATATTAGATGTTGTGTTAGTACAATAAATTCGATGTTGTGTTAGTACAATAAATTCGATGTTGTGTTAGTATAATAAATTCGATGTTGTGTTAAGTGATAATTAGTATTAAATTCTTAGTCGACAGATCATCATCATCATCATGGCACTCCGTTATCGTTCTTAAATGCTCGGATCTCATATTCACTAAGTTCTTCAGCATGTGGTAAATGGCTGGTCCTGTTTTGGGTTGGTATATATCTCTTCTTTTGATTCCCATATCTAACTCGTTTCTTGCAACACCACGCTTCATCAAAGATTCTTCATTCTAAACATAAAGACGAACAAAGAAATACATCCCATATATCCAATTGCTCAAAATCCTTGTTTATATTAAAAAGCTCAGCCTGGTTAGTTAGTTAGTTAGTTAGTCGTCGGATCATCATCACTGCAAACTGGACACATCCATAGTTGCTCCGATCTCTCCTTGAGTGTATCCGCCATCACACTTCTGCTGACAGTACCGGTCCTATGCTGGTTGACCATCATTCTTCTGCGCCCTCCAAAATGTTCACCTCTTGCAACACCGCATTTCAATCCCTGATCTTTAATCCTAGCCATTGAAAAGGTATCATCATCCACATTCGTCTCACTCTCGCGTGTTATATCTCTTAAGGATTTCAAAACGTCAGCGCGATCCATTGCCCCATCGCCCTTTGCCACAATCGCACACGATGCCAGTTGATCCGCTCTTTCATTGCCTCTAACGCCCGCATGTCCCGGCACGAAAATAAATGTAACCGCTTTCAAGCTCGCATTTCTCAAGGCCTCAATCCACTGTTCGCGAACGAGAACCACTTGTACCTTCTTAATCATACTCATAGAGTCACTCAAGATGCAGACCTGCGTTACTTTCTGTGTGCGTAGCCACTCAAATGCCTTGGTCACCGCCATAGTCTCCATGGTCATACTACTCGTAGTGACCGCAAAGGCACCACTTTCCTCCTTGATCGTTTTACCTGCGCACTGAGCTGTTAAGGCCCAAGCACTGCGAACATGCCTAATTGCTCAGCCTGGTCTATTTGGCTACTATACACTGTGGTCATTCTGGCAAGTATGTCTGCTATTCTGACACCCCCCACTGGATCTCTCTTGCAGCAGGATAATGGTCCTACTAAATTTTCAGCAGGATGTAGTCCATAGAATGGAAAGGCGTTGTATCTCCGTTTTATTTACGTCAGTAACCCGATACATCGGTCGTCAGTGGAATATGCTCTTGCATTTCCCTTATTTCTATATTTACATTTCTTATTACATGCATCGATATTCTAGAACTGAACAGATGTGTAGGCAGACTATATATTTATCGAGCGAGACATGGGAACCATCAGCATAATATGTATCTCAATGTAATCAATCTTCTAGGGAAGATTGATTATCTAGCAATTGTAACCAGTCAAAGTGTTGTTCCCATTTGTAACCAGTCAAAGTGTTGTTCCCATTTGTAACCAGTCAAAGTGTTGTTCCCGCTTGTAACCAGTCAAAGTATTGTCCCCGTTTGTAACCAGTCAAAGTGTTGTTCCAACTTGTAACCAGTCAAAGTGTTGTTCCCGCTTGTAACCAGTCAAAGTGTTTTTCCCGCTTGTAACCAGTCAAAGTGTTTTTCCCGTTTATGTAAACATTTCTAAAGTGGTTTTCATTTAAGATCTAGATCAGTGCTTCTTAAACTCATTCTTGCCAACCCTCCCCCCCCCTTACGTTTATATTTTATAGACCAACGTTTTGTGGGAAAGAGGCATCTACGTCATTCAAAATGTTTGCAAGATTTTAGTGATCTTTTTTTTCTATAATCGTATGCGATTATATTCATACTGTACATAAAAATTATTTAGTACTTTTTTTCTGAACTTTTTTATATTCAATATTCCCTAAAGCCCTTTCGACTCCACCGCGATCCCTGACCTTACTTTGCCCTCCTGTCACCTCCTTGACTATGCATCATTCTTTAAATGCTCTCGTTGCACCCATGGCAGACGTCTACGCCAATTTTGAGAAACCCTGAACTAGCGAAGTACCGCTGTTGTTGATGTATAGAAAAAATGAACTCGTATTTCAAGTCATGTTGTTTATAAAACAGGCAGAGAAGTACCGCTGTTGTTGATGTATAGAAAACATGATCTCGTATTTCAAGTCATTTTGTGTATAAGACAGGCAGGCTTCTCATCCATCTTTATCAGGAGTGTCATCATCTACATTAATGTAATTAATTACTAATATATGTTAGTGGTATTGACAGTAATGAACTTCCCATGTGAGGAGACATTGTTCAGATCATGTACATTAGCCGTGTTGATAGATCTTGTACATTAGCCGTGTTGATAGATCATGTACATTAGCCGTGTTGATAGATCATGTACATTAGCCGTGTTGATATATCATGTGCATTAGCCGTGTTGATATATCATGTACATTAGCCGTGTTGATAGATCATGTACATTAGCCGTGTTGATAGATCATGTACATTAGCCGTGTTGATAGATCATGTACATTAGCCGTATTGATAGATCATGTACATTAGCCGTGTTGATAGATCATGTACATTAGCCGTGTTGATAGATCATGTACATTAGCCGTGTTGATATATCATGTACATTAGCCGTGTTGATAGATCATGTACATTAGCCGTGTTGATAGATCATGTACATTAGCCGTGTTGATAGATCAAGTCTGTATGTTGTTTAATTTCCTGCTAGATCGATATGTCTAGGGATCCATAGCAAGGTCTCAC
This sequence comes from Meghimatium bilineatum, assembly GCA_034231615.1. Taxonomy (NCBI): domain Eukaryota; kingdom Metazoa; phylum Mollusca; class Gastropoda; order Stylommatophora; family Philomycidae; genus Meghimatium; species Meghimatium bilineatum. Next base: position 47,534,056 of record CM067317.1, on the reverse strand, counting down.
TGATTGGATATGTGGAGACAAGACATTGCAAGCTTGTGATCTGTAGATGGCATCTTGAGTTTCATGTGGAAGATGTTAAAATGTCTCCAAAACGGACATTGAGTTTGTGAAGACGACTAACTGTCTTCAACCCAGCATTTTGTAGTTGTAGATAATTTTTTAGGCAATATAAAGACTTTCAGTCGTTTGTCATTGCTTTCTGAAAGGTCCTGATGCACATTTTCCTGTGGCAAGATTCGAACATGGTACTTTGTCCGTAAGAGACATTTACCATGCCGCCACAAAACCAATCATAATTCTCGGTTGAGATTGAATGCAACAATAAAACTATAACAATCCTGGAATAGAAAAAGAATAAAAGAGGCGGGTATCATAATATCAAGATTGAGGTGTAATAATGGTGTAATTCATGCAAGATTTCATTGTCTGTGTCAATCATGTGAATCATCAGCGCATGATGTTGTCTGAATGACAATAATTTCTGAAAACCTAGAAAATGTAATATTAGTGAAAAAAGAAAAATACGATTCGCAAGAATCTCCCTATAATGTACAATTCTATAAGTAATGGAGTATAAGTATATATATATATAGAGAGAGTAATAGAGAGATCCAGCCGACAACATGTATACACTTCCACCGAAACGTACAACGGTATCTGGTAGAGAAAGAAGCAAGGCCACTAGAATGGTCGAAGAAATCCATGGTCGAAAAAATACGATTGAGTCCCACGCACGTTCTGATTTAATAGCAGTAGAATATTACCTGTGGATCGTCCTGAAGGATATCGTATATTACAGAAGAGCTAACATGGCGACTCTTGCAAGAAATTGAAAATGCATGTATGTAGCAATTTGATTGGACACTTCGACTTAGGTTGTTAAGCAACACAACTTTCTACATACTACTTACTAACAAATGTCTGGAAATGAATGGCAGCCACCTTGAACATATATTGTACTTCAAAAAACTGACTGCAATAATAGTAATAAGATCCATTCTCCGTCAGGATTGTGGGAGTGTCACATTTGAGGCATCAGCACAAATAACCCTTCAAGTTCCCCTGACCTCGGTCATTCGGACCAACTTAAAAAATAATTTTAATGTCTCTTGTGTAGGAAAGAAAGCTCCAAGAACCCCACTACTCATAGGAACTGCGAGGCAAGACATGGCCACATTGGACCAAACTGAGGCATAAACTTTTGGGCAGTAGCTCTGCCCTGGATAAGACTGAGAGCTTCGTCCTGGCGATTAGCATGAAGATCTAGCGAATACCAGAACATTCCTGAACGCAGAAGAAGAATAGAAAGTAAGAGCAAGTAACTTGCAATTCATGTAGATAGTGACAAATAAACAAACAACAAACCTGGTTCACTCCTTGATGTTCTCAAACCAGAATTTTCTCTGTCCTACTCCTTACCTTCTACCCTAAACTTTTCCTTACAAATTAGTCTTAGAAATTGATTGCGATGGTAATTCTTAGAGAAGATATTGAACATTCCCTAGCATCAATTTCACTGTTCACTTCAACCAATTTCACCCAAAACAAAAGTTCACCAGAGTAACACTGGTGAAGCTAGCGAACATGAATCTAAGCACCGAGTGTGATTGCTGGAAAAAACGGGCAACTTGTCTTAACTCTGATTATTATTAAATAGAGTACTATCTCAGACTTTGTTTAAGTTTTACTTTGTGTGAACAATGTCTTTGTTTTTCTTGTTTCTCTGGCGTATAGTGTACTCGTATATACTTATTGAAGAATATATAAAACAAGGGCAATGTATCAGTCAGGAATTTTTAAAGCTAAAAGATTTGATTTCAGTGAAAACAAATTTAAGCTATTGTATAATATTCCAGGATCTTATCGTCACGATCACTCGGTCAACATAGAAATGGCCATCCCTGGGAGGGGGGGGGTGATCAGCATTTATTTAAATACTAAAAGGGAGTTTACCCTTTAAAATAATATAATATTTAGTGTTAAAGCTGTTAGAGGGTTATCTCCCTTACATGGTTTATATACCCGTCTTCCCTAGGAATGGTCAAGTCTAAGTGGATTGGGAGATCACGGGGATAGTAACTATTCCAGTAATGTTATCTGGTGGACATAATATAATGCACTTTAGGTATGAAAAGGCGCTGTTCTGATTGTCATTTCTGAGAAAGATCTGCAAGAGCTGATGGACAATGTATCGTCTGTATGACAAATGTTGAAGGTTGAAGAGTAGGTCAAAGGAAAGCATAGACTGATAATATTCAAGACTGGGCGGAATTAAGATTCCCCACACTCAAACAAAGAACTGATAACAGAGAGGCATGACGAAATTTTTGTGGTGATGAATCCAGAGTGATACCCCTACGAACCTGAAGGTTATGAGTTGGATGAAGATAATGATGACAAATATAAAGGCATGACTTACGACAGTATATAAAACGTGTGCCCAGAAAACGTAAACATAACCTAGAAGTGTGCCCAGAAAACGTAAACATAACCTAGAAGGCTCATTTTGATTATTTCGTAGGTTAGGCTTAGTTTTTTACATGCGACACCTAGTATATAAATAGTGACCAATGAGAATCACGAGAATAATAAAAACAAAGATAGCAAATGTAGTTCTAATTAATTATATGCGCTGGTCTTCTTACTGGCGAAAGAAACGGTAAAGGTAAGGTAAAGAATGTCACACAGTTTTCCCCATAGTTGTCCAGTCAGTGACCTACCATAAATCAACTGATCAGCGTCGTTTTCAGTACTTGTTCAGTAGAGATGGCGTAATTTTTTAACATACCCAGAGCGGAAGCACTATTACGCTACTTCCTAACGAGATACAAATAAAAGCAAGTGTACATCGAAAAATAAAAACTGCGAAAAATAACTCTTTGCTCCCGGACACGACAGTCTAGAGAGGGAAACGAACGAGCCGAAATGAATTAGCCTCACCATCATAACAGAATGAACAGAGACGGCGAAATCATTGCTTTTCATGAATCGGCACGATCAGAGGATTTTTAAATGCAGGAGCATGAGACAGTATCGAGAATGTGCGAATTATGAGTTACCATAGGTGTGACCCGTGAAGAGTATGTACTGATGTTATGAGTGATCATAGGTGTGACCCGTGGAGATTAAGGATAGATATCATTAGAGATCACATAACTAAGTATTCAATAATAGCACAATGAACCAACATAGAATTATTGCAAGTATGGTTATTTAATTGTCCCAGGTCATAAGGTCATACACAAATAAAAGACAGCCGATATAACCAACATAAACTCCAGTCATAGATGGGATGGTTCGTACCCCCGCAAGAAGCTCTCATTCCTCATTTAACAAACAAGCAAGAACTATGGACATGACTGGTGTGTGAAAATGATAATCAATATTTATTAATATGTTTGTTTGTTTGTTTTTCGTTCCCTCCATTATAATGATCACTGTTATTCGTGTGATCTCCGCCGGGAGCGTAGTTACGTTGTGCCACCGTTATGCGCCTTGTTCGCCCAGCACATCAGATTTCGGCATACCTTGTCATTTCGGGTGGGCTACCCTACCATGTGACAACCTTTCTATCTATCATTTCTTAATATACAATATTCTCTTTCTATTGGGGGAGGGGGCAGCGTAGCGCTGTGGTTAACGCACTGGCTTCGCATATGAGTCGTCCTGTGTTAATTCTCCAGTCTCTATTGGGTACCGGATAAATCCGGAAAGTGAAGTCTACAACGGAGAGGAGATGGTTACCACCTTCATATAGCAGAGTCACTGAAATGTGAGATCGCTAACATCTCACACCCCTACGGCATTAATAAATGTTATGGGTTAACATTTTTTTACGTACATTGTGGTAGGGTGAATAACTGTATTTTAAACCAAGAATATCGACTACATTTGAAACTATAGTCTTCTGGTCGATGGGCAAGTACCTTAACACTACTACAGCGGCTCTCACTCACAAGTCTCGTATTAAGCGGAAAGTAAAGATAAAGGTCTTAGGTTAAATAATACGAAGTATTAATTGATGACTATTTGTAAAAAAGCAAAATCTCCAGCGTGAAAAATCAAATTAATATCTCAATACGGTGTATAGGGTGTTAAAACTGCAAGTATTTGTGGCTCATTTTAGCTGGAGTGGAGCCTACCGAGGATGCCCACAGAGTAGTTCCAGGTAGGTCCGATGACCACATCCCCTAACAAACTAAAGGTAATACTAAATCAAAACTCCAGGGAGTGACCGACAGTCGGACACTGCCACCTCTACTAAAGATTATGTTAGTGCACGTATACATAACCCTTGTGTAGTTAAGAAATCTGGCTCACACGCTTTATTCTCGCGTGTCAATTATGTGCTATACATATCAAGATAAACAAAAATATGTAGAGGTGTTACCAAAATAAAACATAACACAACCTGACAAATAGATACAGGGACAGACGACGTTTCGACTATTAAGCCTTCATCAGGACAAACGAAAGACAACGGTACAACGAATCTTACATGGAAACAAACGTGGTTGATAGCGTGGAAAGAGGAGGAGAGATAGTGAATAGATAGTGGAGGAAGTAAATAGGGAGCGGCATACTGGGGAGGAAGAGAGTATGGGGAGAAGAAGTGAGGAGGGAAAGTGCACGGAAGGAGGTGAGGAGCGAAAATGGATAAGGTGTGGTAGCAAGTAAAATAAATAAGGTTAAATTAAGATACTTACCTCAAAAGTGGCAACACGCAATGAGTATAACGAATAGATAGCAGAGGAAGCAGAGATGGAGCAGCCTAGCAGGGAGGAAGAGGGTATGGGAAGAAGCGAGGAGGGGAAAGTGCACAGAAGGAGATGAGGAGTGAAAATAGTTAAGGTGTAGTAGCAAGTAAAATAAGATAAATCAGGATAAATTAAGATACTTACCTTAACAATGGCAACAGGCAATGAGTATTAGCATACAGTCGTGATGGAAACGCAAAATAGGATGATACGAGAGATCAGATGAGAGAGAGAGAGATGGAGATGAAAAAGAAAAAAGAGAAAAAAAGGAGAAGAGAAAGAAACGACCGAGCAGATATGGGCAGTGGAGAGAAACTATAAGTAGGAGTAGATAATGGTGGGAAGAAAATACAGTGATAATACAATGATGTATGCACGTGAGAGTAAAATATAGGTGATAATAGGTAAAAAAGGAAGGAAAAAACAACTTATCTGATACATTGAGAACTGGCTAGCTTGAGACCAACAGTCACACTGGTGGGTCAGGGTCAATGGACAATGAAAGCTAGTGAGGCAGTAGCGCCAATAAAATACCAACATGCCAGATTGTCACACCACCGGAAAAAAGAGGACTACAGAAACAGCCGCAGGGAAGAAAGAGCGATATAGATAATGATCTAGTAGTACGACGAGAGACCAACTGAAATAATAGGCAGGGCCGTAGAGAAAAACCCGAGGCGGGTAAAAGTTAAAACCGTGACTCCTACCAAATAGCCATAGAGACAGATAAAAAAGGATGAGAGGAATGCAGAGGAGAAGAAAAAGAAAGGAGAGAAGAATAAGAAAAGGGTGGATAGACGTGGGCCCCGAGCCGGAAATACGCCACGCAAGGACGGGATGTGGAAGTAGGAAGGAGCCTACCAGACACAGCAAGGTAGGGTAGGGGACTATCCCGGGAAAGCGCGTCGTGCGAAGGTATCGGGCTGATAAAGAAAGAAGGTTCAGAAGAGAAGGGCACCAGAGTAGGAGAGAAAAAGGAAAAGGAGCCCATGTCAGATGGAGGCAGACCCAGAACTACAGCCAAAGCATGTGAGGTGGTGGGGAGTCGTATGTGACGAAGTCGGGGTCATCAGTCCACAATGTCGTTGTAAGTGGAGGTCGGTGTAGCAGAAGTCCCGATAAAATAAATATGGCGGAAGATGGACCAAGGTCACAACCGCAACGACAAGTACCTGTTAGGCCCCGTGTTTGGAAGTGAGACCCGTCGCATCAACCGAAGATGATAAGAGGATGGACTAGCCGGACGAAACAACCCCTATGTGGGTATTGCCCGCACTGTACGCTAGCCCATCTATGGGAACAACGATCAACGGACAGAACCTCGAGCCACCGATACACGATCCCTTAGTCCGGGCCATGTACCGTGGTGAGAAACATGTCAGATGAAACGATGTTCGTAGTTGAGTGAGACCAACCGTACATTGCAACCCACTGGAGGTGTTGCCCGTACCGCACGCTGGCTCCATAAATAGACATAGGGGACCCCTGCATCCGAGCCATCCAAGTCGTGTGGGAAATAAATAAATAAATAAATATATATATATATATATATATATATATATATATATATATATATATATATATATATATATATATATATGTAGTCGGTGAAAAGGTCTCCCAGCCTCGGCATGCTAGGTAGCTGTAAGGGTAGCCGACCCAACAAGACCAAAAAAGGACAACCAGAGAGCGGCCAAAGGCCAAAAGTAATAATATGATAGGTACGTGGTGGCGCCCACGGGCCACAGAGAATGGCACAGAAGAAACAGATGACACATCCTAAAGTAGTGGGAATGGAGAAAGTAGACAGAGTAGGACGAAGAATCGAACGGGAAAGAGGAGAATGAAGCCTGGGTAAAACAACCCGTAGAAATAGAGTGGAGTGTGATGGCAAGAGATACAGATGAGACATTGAATCGAAGCGCAAAGCCGCAACAGGCCCACCCCGGATTAGATCCGGCCGGTCCCAGTCCCAAGGCGTAACAACCCACCAACACATCAATTGCAACGTGGCTGGTCACCGTAGCCCCAACCCCTGGGTGGGGGCCCAGGCCGATCCACCACAATGGAGAGGAACAGTAGCAAGGAGAGTAGTGAGACAAAATGAGGATAGGGGGATGGCAGAAGGAAGGAATGTAGGAGCAGCAAGGAGGCATAGCAAGGGAGACACACACACACACAAAAATGGGGGGGGGGGAGGGTATAGAGATTATTGAAAGTATAGCTGGTCATTGATGCCATGGGACTTAAGAGTGCCAAGATTAAGAATGAGGCGGTTTTCTAATGAGAAACGTTGCCGGTCACCTGAGTGGCAAGAGACTAAGCCAGTGACCTGAATGTCCAGAGCACCACGGTGAGAATTGCTGTTGAAGTGGAGAGCCACCGGGGAAGATCCATAGTTACGGATGTCCCGTAAGTGTTCGGCAAACCTAGTGGCTAAGAATCTGCCCGTTTCACCAATGTACATCAGGTTGCAGCGTTTGCAAGTGATAACGTACACGACGTTACGAGAGACAAGAAAAAGAGTGGTGGATATGGAATACCGACTTAGGGAATCGGATAGAGGTGGTCCGAAAGACAAAAGGGAACGTGAGGCACGGGCGCTGACACTGGTAGGTGCCGGTAGGAGATCCCGCCGGTCGAAGGTGAGAGTGAACCAGATTATCACGTAGGTTCCTGTCTCGACGGAAAGCCACAGGAGGTGGAGCTGGAAAAGCCTTTTTGGTAAGGGGGTCAGATGAGAAGAGACCAGATTTTTATAGATTCTTAGTGTTGCACATTATTTTCTTGAATTATTACACTAATTTTACTAAAAATTATTAAGAAGAGCACAGCAGGAGAGAGAGAGAGAGAGAGAGAGAGAGAGAGAGAGAGGACATACTCGAAACTACAACTGACACATCTGAAGGCAAGAGAGAAACGGCGATATATTTCAGAAATTATTCGATGATTAAACCTCAAGGCATGGCAAAGAGTCGACAAAAATTCGAATACACGATAATAGCGATAGAGAGTTGGGGAGATTTATGATTAAGTAACCATTCGCAATCGCACTTGATGATGATGAGGATGGTGACAATGATGATGATGATGATGATGATGAAAGACGGTAAATTGTAATGGTGCAAGGGACGTTACCGAATAATATATATCTGACTTGTATGTTGTATTATAAATAGAAAGAGAAAGGCCTCTTCCTAAATATCAAGAAAACAGATTAATGGTTATTAAGGAACAAAATAACACACCTTGCAAGATCAAAGTGAATGATATAGTATTAAAACAGGTCCACCAATTCAAATATTTAGGTACACTGATTACAGCAGATGGAAGAAGTTCAACAGAAATAAGAAGCAGAATAGGACAAACAAAAACAACATTCAGAAAAATGAAAAATATACTGTGTAATATGACCTTGTCATTAGAGGTGAGAAAGAGAGTTCTGCAGTGCTATATAACCCCTATACTAACATATGGGTGCGAGTCTTTGACAAAAAACAAACTGGAGAGTGAGAAATTAGAGGCAACATAGATGTGGTTCTACAGAAGAATGCTGAGAATATCATGGACTGCCAGAAAAACTAATGTAGATGTGTTGAAAGAGTCAAATGCGAAACGGACTTTAATCAACAATATAAAAAAGGCATTCTTCTTTATTTGGCCACTTCATGAGACCACAGGTTTAGAGAACATAGTCACAAAAGGAAAAATTGAAGGCAACAGAGACAGAGGGCAACAACGTGAGAAAATATTAGACAGTTTTATAACCTGGCACGGCAAGGAAACAACAACGACTTTGATACATAATACTGTGGACAGAGAGCTGTGGAGAGCCATGACCGCCTACGCCAGCGGGAATGGCACCTGATGATGATGATATTGTATTATGATACCAGTGTTCAACAAAACGTCATTACGTCTTCCACGTCTCGACGGTTGGCTGCTAGTTTTGCTGCATGTATTACCCAGCACTAATATACAAATTCAGTTTACAGCAAAGCCAAAATTTATCTTAAGCGATTTTTAAATATAAGTCTTAACGAATATAGGTCTTAATATCTAGTAGCAAATATACGGGGTTCTTTCCTATTTATTTGGTTATAACAGCGTGGAAAGACTAATAGCTGAAGGCCGAGGCAACAGGGGAAGAGGGTGCCCAAGACTATGATGATGCAGTGATATATGGGATTGTTTAAACATGGCTCTGGCTGCGGCAGGTCAACTGGCCCGTGAAGTATGCAGAAGATCATAAAAGAAGACTACGTTCTGGAAAGAATATATCACATGATGATGATGTATTTGGTTTCATCATAATCTAGAAATATGAAACTAGAAATATGAAACTAGAAATATGAAACTAGAAATATAAAACATGATAAATGAATACATACCGGATTCAGATCGAGCAGAGGAACAAGAGATCACGCCCTTAACATGAAGCGTATCATAGGAAAGTGAATGAAATTCTCAACTAACCTGCACATGTACTTCATAGATTACTCAAAAGCGTTTTACTGCGTCCAACATTAGAAACTATGGGAGATAATGAACAACATGGGTTCGTTCCCAAGACATCTCATTCATTTAATAGAAGAGCTTTACCAAGATTGAATGGCTGCAGTAAAGTTTAAGGGTGATCTTTCAGAGTAGTTTGAGGTACACGGCGGAGTAAGGCATGAATGTTCAACATCTACGCAGAAAATATAATGAGGAATGTGAAAATATGAACAACACGGGCTATCACGCTTTAAATATCGGTGGTGTTCTTCTTCTTCTTCTTCTTCTTCTGCGTTTGTTCTCAAATTCCTGCAGATTAGCAGGATGTAGTCCGGAGATCAGAATGCGTTGTGTCATGATTTACAGCATTGCTGCGATATATGCGCCTTTCGGCCTGACACATCCGACTTCAGAATGGCTTTCGGTCACTGACCCTATATGGGATCGGACAGCCAACTCCATCACATAACTCCTTAGTCGCCTTTTACGACATGCGTGGAAGGTAAAAAGTGTTGCTATTATTTGCTCCCCTTTCGGACCCCGGCAACACACCGGCGATCGGTGGTGTTGTAATCCCCGAAGGACGCTACTCAGACGACACTGTGCGTCTTTCAAATGATATAAAGGAACTGGAATAACTAATCAAGAACACAAAGAAATACAGCGAATCACAAAACTTATATTTAAGAGCGCAAAAAAGCAAAAATCATGTTAACAGATATAACACCACAACAACCACAAATCAGAATAGGTAATAGCGGGAAAGAGTATGTGGATACATTCGATTACTTAGGGGCAAACATCAACGGTGCATGGCAGAAATAAGGAAGAGATTGGTGATGGCATATTTTAAAATATTTATTTAAAAAAATAGTACGTAAGAAATAAAGTAGAGATGTGTGCAGGTGTTTAGGAGCCATTGCTTTCAATAGTGAAACGATGAAAACTAGCATGGTTCGGACATGTATGCAGGCACGATTCCTAGTCAAAAACAATACTGCAGGGAACTGTCGATGGTGGAAGAAGCAGAGGAGGGAAATAAAGGCATGGAAAGACAACATCAAGGAATGGACAGGGCAAGACATTTCCACACTCATCCGCATCGCTGAAGATAGAATTCGCTGGAGGACTCTGTGTGCTGAGGCATCCAATGTGGTACCCATACGACCATGAAGGGTTACAGGTTTATTTATTTTAAAATAACTCGTTTGAAGAACATATGAAATAACTACAAAATAGAAACGAAACTGCTAATGTTAAGAACATTTATTTTTCCAGTTGTAGTTTACGGCTGGAAAACATGGACCCCGTAAACTATCGGCAAAGAAGATCAACGCCTTTGAGATGAAATGTTATAGAAAGATATTTAGAATATCATGGAACGAAAACAATAAGAAACTCGGATATTATAAACATAATGAAGATGCCAAAATGTTGGTTACTAAACGCAACAGTAAAAAGAAAACTACACCTGTTTGAACATATACAGAGACACAGCTGTTTAGAATGACAGATTATGGGGAGCAGAACATCTGGTAAAGGAGAAAGGGCAGACTAAGAAGAAGATGGACTGATGACATTATATGTAGCATGAATGCGTCGTTGGAAAATGCAAGTCACATGAACCAGATTGAGGTTCAGTATGTTCATTGGGAAGACAACGTTCGGGAGAGAAAACGTCACATGACGCATTTACTTTGTTTACTCCATTACACCAAGTTTGCCATTTCAACGTCGACAAGAATATGCATTGAATGACAAGAAAATTATATACTTTGAATTACAAGATTATAATGCAAACTGTAACCTGTCCACCTCGTGATGTTATTCCCCCACTTGTTTCTCTGCCTACCTCGTGTACTTCCACTCAACTCTACCCTCAAGTAACGTCTTCAACAAGGTCTCAGGAATTTTACTATATCCAAGATACTTTATTCATTTGATCTTTATTTCCTTGAATAGCTATATTTTTTAATACAATGTGTTGTTAGATCCTTTGTTCATTTTCTTTCCGTGAAGTTCTCTCTATTTTTCTATATATTCACATTTCATAGGCATCAATTCTGTCTTATAGTTGTTTGTTTATTGTCCATGTTTCTGAGCCATACATTAACATACAGTATAATGTACCATTATTAATTTATTTCCACAAAGTATCAATTCTTCCATGTGCTCCGTAACCGGAACACACGCTATAGCTATTTTTGTCCCTATAATTAACCATTTCGAAAACCTAACCTTGTTCTTCTTCTTCTTCTTTCTGTCCTCGTGTACCTTTCGGTGTTGAGGGGAGAGTGAGTGTACGATCTTTTGCCCTTCTATTTGTCTCTTCTGCTGTTATATTTCCGAGTGTCTCTAATACACTATCTATCCACCTTTTACGAGGGCGTCCAATAGGTCGACTGTTTTCGTATCGTTTGTTAGGTGTTTCTTGGATAATACTTTGCTCTTTCTGTCTGGTTATGTGGCCGTACCATTTAACTTGTTGTTTCTGGATGTATTCTATTGTTGACTTGATCCCTAATTGTTTCCTTAGTGCTTCATTCCTGATTTTGTCTCACAAGCTAACTCCAATCATACGTCTCACACATTTCATTTCAGTGGTGTTAATCTTATGTATTGTTGTAGAATCTAATGTCCAAGTTTGACACTGATAACACAATGTTGGTAAGAAAATGGTGTTGAAAAGCGCTTTCATTATTTTCTAGTTTAGCACAATTTAATGAACAAGGATGCCGTTAACGTTATATCCTGTATTAGGCAACCAACCACTCAAAGTAAAAATACTGCATGAAGTAGTATACATCTTTAAATTTTTTTACCTACGATCAGGAAGCAGGACATAGTAAAAATAGATTGTTGACTGATTATGAAACCATCAAATGTATCCTAGACTGTGTTCTACCGAGGCCAGAAAGAACAGTAAAGAGTTAAAGAGTAGCATTTTGAATAAATACTTGCAACACTGTTTACCTTCCGTGCATGTTGTAAGAGGCAAATAAATAGGTTATAGATTGGAGTTGGCTGTTCCATTCCACATAGGATCAAAGTGACCCTGAATCCATGCTGAAGTCAGTTATGCCAGTCTGAAAGGCGCGGATATCGCAGCTAAGCTATAAATCATGAAACAACGCATTTCATTCTCTGAAGAAGACGAAGGAATAGATAATTTAAAAAGTAACGATAATGTCCTCATTAATTCCGAGCAGAGGGCTTCTACAGTCGATGGTCTCGCCCCAGCTCTTGTATTTCCAGTATCTGGTTGTTTCAAGCGTGACATAACCATTAAGAAGACCTGTGTGCAGAATTAATTAGAACTACATTGGTTACGTTTTTTAATATTCTTGTGATTCTCGTTGGTCACTATTATATACTTGTAGTCGCATGCCAAAAATAGCTAAAGCGGACCAACGAAATAATCAAAATGAGCCTTCTAGATGTTTACGTCTTCTGCGCACACATCTTCTAAATTCCGTCGCAAGTCACGTTTCACGATAACGGAGTCTGATATCTCTCTCTCTCTCTCTCTCTCTCTCTCTCTCTCTGAAACAAATATTCTTATACATAGTCGTTTAGTGTTTACTAAGAACTCTTCTATATTAGGTGTCAAAATGAGGTTATTTCCTGTCCTCCAAACAACACTCATCCACTTCATCCGGGCATCTATTATTTCAAACTGTAGCTGTTTGATCTATGCTCCTATCTCGGACAGGACATACATCAACGTTCCCATTAAGTGAGTACATATTTTAATTTGTGCACTTCAAGAGCACTTGTCTATTTCATGCGGATGAACTGCATCTAAACCCATGTGGTTGCGTCTGTGGGTCTCACCAATGGCTCACTAGACAATCCATACATGCAACAGAATACCTTATTAGATGATATGCTGTTATATTGAGGTTGTCTTCTTATAGAAGCTTCATGACTCGTCATCTATACAATTCTGCTTTTCATTCGTGCTTTTCTTTTTCCCAATATGTTTTGTGACATTTTATTTTGTATATCTATGCACCCTCTGTGGTTGGAATGGAGCCAGAGATGTACTGCGCAGCACTTTGGAGGATGAAACTGACAGTAATTTTTTTATGGCTGAGGCCCATCATAGGGGAACAGTGACTTAGGTCGTGACGATCCTTTTGACTTGAAGATTTGATCATGCCTGGATCAATACAGAAACTCGGCATAACCAGTAGTCAATTGGTGGCGGGGAATGAGCACAGTGAACCATATCTTGGCTGCAGTGTCTCAGAACAATCTACAACATATACAGCCCACCTCAGACAACATGCCATTTACTGGTTATCCATACAACAGAATTTATCAAAACAATACTTGCTGGTGACTTTAATGGCCACTCCCCCCATTGGGGTTACCAGAACCACAATAAGACAGGAAGATATAGAGAGGAACTCTGTGAAACAACAAACATGTCTGTCCTTTAGGATACAAATTCTGTACCAACATTTCTGCATGGGAGCTATCTATCTCTCAGTCGACTTATCCTCAATTCAGCATCACAAAGCATACCAAATGGCAGTAGGAAATCTTACAAACCATTCTACAATAAAGAAATGCAAGGTGGAATCCTTGAGAGGAAAAATGCAAGAGAACCCCACAAATCGCACCTTCACAGGAAGCAAAATTCCTTTACAATAAAACATGTGTCAAAGTAAAACCAATAGTGAAAAAGGCCAAACATGATAAATGGGTAAAAGCATGCGCTAATTTAGATCTAGGGAAAAATAATGGAAGCAGAACAATCACCATAGATCAGAAAAAGACAGAACACTTTAACCACTTTTTTTACCAGTGTGAACACAGTAGGGAAGCTGTCAGAGTCTGATAAGAAGCGTCTGTACCTACTGAAGCTGCAAGAAAAAGTCCAAACTTCTAGCTTATCCATATTTGAAGATACCTTCAATATTCAGGATCTCCAACAAGGGCTGAAGAAGCTAAAGCCAAGAAAGTCTCCTGGACCAGATACAATTTATAATGAAATGTTAACACACGTGGGCACATCAGGGAAAGAAGTACTCCATAAACTAATAAATATGACCTGGAGAAACTGAAGACTGCCCTAATCCTGGAGAAATGCTCAAATCTTTCCCATCCAGAAAAGTAACAAACCTCCAGATGAACCACAAATCTACCGCCCCATATCTCTAACATCATGTCTTGGGAAACTAGCAGAAAGAATGTTAACGTACGACTTTACTAGATCCTCCAGAGCTCAAACATCATTTGCCATGAACAGGCTGGCTTCAGAAACGGCAGCTGCACAGAAGACCAACTATTTAGGTTGACACAGAAAATCCACGATGGATTCCAGGAAAACAAACATACTGTAGCCATCTTCTTCGACATACAACAGGCTTATGATCGAGTATGGAGAAAGGGCCTCATGATGAAGATGATTGAGATGGGAATTAGTGGAAAGCTATACAACTGGATAAAATACTTCATCATTGACAGAACAATCCAGACAAAGATAAATAATGCAATCTCATCTAAAGATGTTCTAGAGGAAGGCTTCCCACAAGGTTCTGATTTGAGCTGCACCCTCTTCCTCATTTACATAATGACCTTGCCACACATATTAAAGCTGAAAAAGCCTTTATGCTGATGACTTAACAATATGGCAGAGCCATGAGAATGTTGAAAGTGCAGCCAAAAGACTAAATTGAGATTTCAGAAGACTACACGAGTATTGTCAAACATGGAAGCTGAAAGTAAGCTGTGAGAAAACTGTCTATACCATCTTTACCAAGAGTCATAAGGTAGCCAAAGAAAATATCAGCCTATGGTTGGACACACAGAAATTGCCAGGAGAAGAACATCCCACATATCTTGGAATCACGCTTGCTCGGCAGCTCACCCTCAAGAAGCATGTAGAAAATGTCAAAAATAAAGCACTTAAACGGTTACAACTACTGCAAAGACTCACTGGCACATCTTGGGGATCAGACAAGGATACCCTTAGAGGACTATACCTTCGTTACATACGTTCTGCTTTAGAATACAACAGTGCACTCCTCACAACATGTTCCACAACAAATGTAGAATCTCTAGACAGAGTGCAGAAAAATACCTTACCACGTATTAGTGGAGCAATGAGATCTACACCAACAGCTGCATGTGAAATACATACAAATGTAGAACACCTTAAGATGCGGAGAGATATGGCTGCAATGGAAGATTATGAAAGAAGCAAAAGAAAAAACAAAGACCACCCAAATAAACAACTTGTAGAAAACTGGCAACCAAACCACAGATTAAAACAAAAGTCAGTCCTTAGCCATGTCAATGAAATAAAGGACAGCTATCACTTCCCAGACAAAAAACAAGAACTGCAAAGAATAGAAAAATACCACCACACGCAGGTTTTAAATTACCGGAAATCAGGACACAATTAAGAGATAATGCAACGAAAAGTTCCGACCCAATAAGTCTTATGAAAGCAATACAGAAAACAATAGACACCTACCCAGAACAATGGATTCATGTCTATACAGATGGGTCTGCCTTCAAAGCCACCATCAAAGCAGGGTATGGTGTCTATATATAATATCCAGACAAAACTTCTGATGAGTTGTTTGATGCCTGTGGGGAGATATGCTCTAGCTATGAAGCTGAAATAACAGCACTAGATGTTGCCTTGTACCACATGAAGACCATATTTGATGCCTTTCCATCAAAAGTTCAAAACATTGGTATTTTCACAGACTGGGGAGTCACACCCCCTGATCCGCTATTCAAGCACTAGAATGTGATGGATATTGTAAGCCTGAGCTGGTTGAAATATATCACCATGCCAACCAGCTGCTTACATCTTATGAAGTCAGCATTGTTATGCAGTGGATTCCTGGCCACTCAAACATACCTGACAATGACAAGGCAGACAGACTGGCAAAGAAGGGAGTACAGAAAGAACATCCATATACACAAACAACCATGCACACAGTTAAAATGATGTTGAAATCTGTGAACAAAGAAAATTGGATGAACAGATGGACCATGGGAAATACTGGGAAGAAAATCTATAAATATATGACCCGCCCCAAACCTAAAGACAACATCAACCACCTGGGAAGGGCAGACCAGAGCATCATCTTCAGACTGCGCACACAACATGTACAGCTTAACAATCCTCTGAACAGAATACAACCACAACACACTCCAGGGTGCCGGCTGTGCACTCATCCTTATGAAACTGTTGACCACCACCTTTTTGAATGCCCAGCGCTGGATGCCATCAAGAAAATGTTTCTCCCTCCAGGGCCCGATAAATGAAACACATTATATGGAACAAAACAACAGCTCACAAACACATGCATATATCACACAATGGTATTGGGTCAAAGGGCATGAGCCCATCGACCGCTGGATCAGCAACCAACCAACCAACTTCATCTACGTGTTTCACAGAAATGGACAAATACTGAAACTAACATGTTATATGATAAATTTTGGTTAAATCCATGGATAAAGATGGAATATAATAAAACACTGGCAGTCTATCTTTCTCTTATTATGTCCACTTTCATCCGAAACATCCGTCTTCTACTTCAGTGTTCATTCTCAAACTCCCGTTGGATGTCTCTTGTAGCAGGACTACGATCTTATTAGATTTCCAGAAGGATATAGTCCATAGAAAGGATATGCATGTTGTTGCCATTTTATCTGCGCAAAGGCTTCGACGGTCACCCGAGACCAACAGGTGATAAACTATATATTAGGAAATTTGTGAGGGTTAGTGGTAAGATCATGTTTGATGGGTATACATAACGAGGTGTGGTAGATTGGGGGGGGGGGGGAGTTCGAGAGTTGTAAACACACTTTTATACCATGTTGTAACTGAAGGTATTAGTTACGGCCGCCGAAGACGGATGTATTAATATTATTTATATTTCTTTTTATCTCACCCCCACTCCTCATTACTTCAGTCAAGGTTATTCTCTGACCTATCTTTTGTTAATTTCACACATCCTTGTTGATCTGTCGCTTATGTCTAGACTCGTTCTTATACTGTAATAATGTTGAAGAAAACAGTTGTCTTTGTTGGGTCAAGCGCCCGTGTGTTGCCGGGGCGCGAAAGGGGAGCAAAGAATAGCAACACTGTTTACCTTCCATGAATGTCGTAAGAGGTGACTAAGGATGCTATGGGATGGAGTTCGCTCCCCATCCCATATAGGGTCAGTGACCTAAAGCCATGCTGAAGTCGGATGACCAGGACGAAAGGCGCAGATATCGCAGCAATGCTGTAAGCCATGGCACAATGCATTCCGATCTCCGGACTACATCCTGCTACTCTGCAGGAGTTTGAGAACAAAAGCAGAAGAAGAAGAAGTTTGGTCAAGGTTAGGGTCAAGTATTTATCAGAAGTTTCTATAAAACATTTTTATTTTATTTCATGAATGTTATTACATGTTTAATTCTTGGTCATCCTCAGACTAGATCGTGGATGTGCACATTTATTTAGTTTCGGGGCAAAACATAAGTATCTCTTATCTATTGACTATCCCAAGATGGTGTTGTCGTAGCTTCCGCATTTTACTGTTGAGCTGTTGATGTGTTGATCTGTTTGAGGTGTAGTCATGATTTATTTCAGGATGGTTCTGATGTTGTCTATTCATTTTGTCCTAATGTATTCATATTTTCCGTTTTGAAACAATTCTCACTAGAATAATTTTATGTTTTAAAGAAGGATTTACAGGGATAATGTGTACATTGATTCCCTGACATCTGTGACTAAACCCATACAGCGTCACTCATCTTGGTGTATCGGACTTCTTCCACTTTTCATTGGTCAGTGATACAAAGTTTAAATACGCAAAGAGAAAAATGATGTGTCGCGTTAACGAAGATGAATGTCGCTGTGCTAGATCAGTACGAATGACTATTCTGGACACGGATTTGGTAAATATTGTAAGGGGAAATCTCCGCTATTTTGGTATAAACCAACCGTTTCTGTGACGTCATTGCTGTGATTCATGTGTATAACAAGAAGTCCATGGCTCGTCCCATTGTCATTAATCTCTGGTCGTAGTAGTTGCATTACCAGAATCCCAACCTCCACAGGTTTGTTAGTGTTTGCAGCCCTGGTATAACCTGATTGAAATAACCGGTTAAAAGAATATAGCACCAGGTTCTAATCATTTCTCGAGTCGTTGTTATACTTTCTAGAAGCAAAATCATAGATACATTTCAAACAAGATTTCTTAAGAACCTAGAAAAAAATATATCAAATATATTTTCTCAATCAATTGTCATGTCGAGTGGTGTAGGCGATCATGTTTCTCCAAAACTCTCTGTCTCTCGTGTTGTTAATATGTTCAGTTGGTGGCATCTTTTTGTGTCACAATGATAAAACCCATCCCTCTCTTTGTCTTTCTCTGTCTCTTCTCCCCTTGATTTTTCCGGCGGTTACCAAATGTTCAAGTTTTGCTCTTCTCATCACATTCTCTCAAAATCTTGATTTGTCTGCTTCTTATTTTCTCTATAATTTGTTGTTTTACTCCAGCATCTCTGAGAACTTCTACATTAGTTTTCTTCGCTGTCCATGGAATTTTTATCATTCTTCTCAAAAACAAAGTCTCCATTGCCTCCAGTTTAACTTCAGCTCTTCTGTTTGCCGTCCATGCTTTGCATCTATACAGATTGGTTGGCTCAATATAACATCCTAGCACTCGAACTCACGTATGCATCGATACTACTCCATTGAATAGAATGTTTCCTCAGAATAATAGCATTCAATATTATTCTTCCTCAGAGTTCCTTCTCAAACTCTTGCAGATTAGTAGAATGTGGTCCAGAGAACGGAACGTGTTTCACCTGGTTTACATCATTTCTGTGATATATGTGCCTCTTGACCTGACACATGCGACTTCAGCATGGATTCAAGGTCACGTTTACCCTATATGCAATGGTACAGGCAACTTCACCCCATGACGATAATTGAAATTGTAACTCATTAATAGGTTTCAAAATAATGGTTGAAATTTCTTTAATGGCAGGCATATATTATTCTAAACATGTATACTGTTTCTCTAATTTAATTCTCAACATGTATTCTGTTTCTCTAATTTAATTCTAAATATGTATTCTGTTTCTCTAATTTAATTCTCAACGTGTATTCTGTTTCTCTAATTTAATTCTCAACGTGTATTCTGTTTCTCTAATTTAATTCTAAACATGTATTCTGTTTCTCTAATTTAATTCTCAACATGTATTCTGTTTCTCTAATTTAATTCTCAACATGTATTCTGTTTCTCTAATTTAATTCTCAACATGTATTCTGTTTCTCTAATTTAATTAGAAACATATACTTTGTTTCTTTATTTCTTTCTCAACAATTATTCTCTCTCTGTCATTCTCAATATGTATTATGTTTCTTCATGTATTCTCAGCATGCATTCTGTTTCTTCAATGGCAGACATCAGTTATTCTAAACATGTATTCTGTTTCTCTAGTCATTCTCAACATGTGTTCATTTTATATAATTTTCAGCAGTTATTCTGTTTATGTCATTTTCACCTTGCATTCTGTTTCTTGTCGTGATGTGGACGTAGCCATCAACCTACTATTTTCTTGTGATTTATAGAAAATATGAGCAACTTCAGTAGGTTTCCCTTCCCTTCTGAACGACCCGAATGTATAGCTGCTTTGGATTATTTTGTGTGTGTGTTTGTTCTTCTCAAAATCCAATCGGATCTTTCCTTTAGCGAGACAATGGTCATACTAAGTTTCCGTCAGCATGTAGTCCAGGTTACGAAAATATGTTGTCATGATTGAATTTTCATCAATGGCCTGACACATCCGGCTTTGGCGTTGGTAACTAGTACATTCAGTGTTTTAGCACTTCTACGGAATGTATGTAACATATCGCTAGTATGGTGGGCCAGCCATACAAGAGAACTGGTTCTTTTACCTACCCTAGATTAGAACCTGGTACCTACTTCGCCAGATCCATTATCACACTATCAAGCTCTATACCAGATGTTGCCTAACTCTTCCTGGCTAAAATCAAAATCCTCATTGAAAATCATACTCACATCCATGAATTCACTGGGTAGGTCATGGGAAACTTATACCAGATCATCGCCTGCCAAATATATTTCTCTATAGTGAGCTGCAGGTGAGCATACATTCACCAGGTAGCCAAAATAAGCACTAGAATGCTTCGTTAAAGTCTTCACTGATAGTCTTTGAAATAAACAAGATACACGGGAAGACGCTTCACGATATAAAGTTACATTGCGCTCTACAGTAACAATAGCGCTCTACAGTAACAAATAGCGCTCTACAGTAAGAATAGCACTCTACGGTAAGAATAGCGCTCTACGGTAAGAATAGCGCTCTACAGTAAGAATAGCGCTCTACAGTAAGAATAGCGCTCTACTGTAAGAATATCGCTCTACAGTAAGAATAGCGCTCTTCAGTAAGAATAGCGCTCTACAGTAAGAATAGGCGCGGCATCTTGTGAAAAGAAGTAATAAAAACAGCTCTACAGCGGAGAGCAGCTCAAAAGTCACGATTAGACCAAAAACGAAATTGGCCCTCCCATACTCTCCGTGCATAGAAATAAGAAGAGGGGTAAGACAAGGATGCATTTTATCACCAAGCCTATTTATTATCTACACAGAGAATATCTTTAAAAATATAGAAGAAATACCAGGACTCAAGATCAATGGGAAAATAATAAACAACATTAGATATGCAGATGACACTGTTCTTTTAGCAGAAAGTGAACATGAACTACAAAGACTAATAGATCAAGTCAATAAATCAAGTAATGAATATGGACTGGATATAAACATTCAAAAAAACAAAAACCATGATAATCAGCAAAAACACAGAAGAACAGGAGGTAAACATAAACATACAGGGAGAGAAACTACAACAAGTAAAACAGTATCAATATCTTGGACACATAGTCACAAATGATGGCAGATGTGAAACAGAAGTTAAAAGGAGAATAGGAATGGCTAAAAGTACCTTCAATGACATGAGGAAATTATTAATATCTAAACAAATTACAAACAAGTTAAAAATGAGAATTATAAAATGCTACATCTATTCCATATTAATGTATGGCTCAGAAACATGGACACTAAATAAACAATTAGAAGACAAAATTGATGCCTTTGAGTTGTGGGTATATAGAAGAATAGGGAGAACATCATGGAAAGAGAAGAAAACAAATAAAGAGGTGCTAAAAACACTTAATATGAAGAAAGAACTACTAAGAGAAATAAAGATCAGGCAAATAAAATACTTTGGACACATTAAAAGACATGACACCCTATTGAAGACCTTACTTGAGGGTAAAGTCAAAGGGAAGCGAGCAAGAGGTAGGCAGAGATACAAGTGGGAGAGTAACATTACACGATGGACAGGTTACAGTCTAGCAGAGTGCACCACCAAGACAAGAGACAGGAGATGTTGGAGATACGTTGCAGCCAACCTTCGTTGCGGAGACGGCACTTGATGATGATGATGATGCTTGAATTTTCCATGGACATTTGCTGCCAGAAAAGGGATTAGTAGCCATCTACAAACTCATAGTCAATGACATAAAACTGAATTTTAAATGTGGATGTAACAAATAGTCATCATTATCATGTGTTATCATCATGTGATAGTAGAACGACCACTCCTCACAGTACCGGACTGCTCTAGCAAAGGTGAATAAAACCAAACAAATTATACATTAAGTCAGATTTATTTATTTTTAAAGTTACCACTGGATTTAAAATCAACGATTTTCTTTGTTTTAAAGTTTTAATTAGCGACCCCAGAGATGAAAAATTGGCGACTTCATTTTGGGGCCGCATTAGCTTAGTTCTTAGTGAACTGGCTTCCTGCTCGAGTAATCCAATAGGATCTTCTGTGAAAGTAAATGAGGCAGGTTTGACGTTGACCACATCACCCCTATGTATGCCGTTGATTATAAAAACACTGGTCTAACACAATATACCCCCAGACGCCTCAATGACGTAGAAAAGTGACGTCTTTACATATGGTTTAAGAACCCGTGACAAAGAGTAACATGAGAAATTATATATGTCTGTGAGTTATGTTCAGGGATGCCACTCTGTGTGAAGGTTTCCTCTTGCACTAGAATTATTATCTCTACCTAACCTATTGTTCTTGTATTCGGTGAATGTTAACAGATGGTAAGGCAAATCTCCCAGACAATGAATCTATAAACTGCCTTGTGACAATATGTTTGTAGGCATTTATTTATAAGTTTTTCAGTTACTTAACATCAGAACTGTCCTGGAATTTCCTAGAATAAATTTCAAACCAAAAATGTGTTTTTATGCATAAAAAAACACACAGTGCTTTTCTCTAGACAAAAATACAGTTCATTTTCTTCTAGACAAAAGGTGGTAGGGTGGAATGCACAAAAATGGATAGTCTATATTTTGGTGCGAACCCCACTCCAGGTCGAAGTACAACTTTTCTAACACTCTATTTTAACCAGAAAACTAGTTCCTTTCATAATATTTTGATAGATCAATACTTTACTAAACCGAACTGTCATAAAAACGGAGGGGATGACTTTCTTTGTTTCTTTCTTTTTATTTTGTTCTGTTCCTTGTGCTAATTATGAGGCTATATTATCTAAGCATTTAAGATTCTCAACATTACCTGACCACTGAAAAGGATTAAATGGACATAATTGAGTTGTTCATAATTCTTTTTTTTCAATGACATGAAGTTTCTCTAGACTAGCGAGCTGAATTCAAATAACAACAATGAAAATGTTACGATTAAAATAGTGAGAGCAAAGAAAACTATACCTGCATATATCCAGAATAAATGCAATGCATATATATATATATATATATATATATATATATATATATATATATATATAACGTTCTCATATATGTAAAATTGGTTATATAACACTTCTACGTTGATCAAGAACATATAACAATTTGACGTTTCAAATAAAAGGTCTTCATCAAAGATAGGCACACGCAAACAAAATAATTCAGGACTACATGAAATTATGACACACATTTATTTGAAGTATTACTGAGATTATTGTTCCTTCAAGTCTTTTGTGTGTGTGTGTGCCTCCATCTTGGTAAAGACCTTCTGTATGAAACATCAATTCGTTATATATTGTTCTTTCTCCATGTACAACTGTTATTTCACCTTCTATATATTTTTTATTGTACATATTTAACATACGGACTACAGTTTAACTACAAGCAATTATTTACTTGTATAAGCAATTATTTGAAGCAAAATTGTAGTCTATATGTTATTTATGTTTACAAGACGATCTACTTGCACTTGTAGAACGAATACGGATGTTATATGTTTGTGTTATTGAGGATACATCATTACTTGTACAGGATGTTCGTTGTTTTTGTAACAGTCCTTGTTTCGATTGGTCCGTTCTAAGTGACTTGAGTATATAGGTTGAATGTCTTGACAAATTCGCATCTTTTATGGGGATGCGGTAAGTCAAGTTTTTGAATCATACAATTAATGTAGAATTAAAATATCATTGTTTATTTCTGAGTTTTAGTTTGTTTTTGATGTGTGTAGATGTTAATATTTTCTTATGTCATTAAAAAAACTTGTTTCAATTCTTATTTTCCTATTAACTTATGTGTAACATCTACCATCATTCGTGATTATGTGTCCACATTGTGCATAAGTATAAATACAAGTATGCGTTTACACCTGTCTGACGACATTAATTAAAGGTGATTTGGTTGAGGAGCTGCGAGAAAATGGTAGGCAGAGAAATAAATATTATGAGATGGACGAGATAGTCTTACAGACTGAATTAAGATTATACTTTTATCGTGAAATACCGAAGGGAATACTTTCTACTGGTGGACTAAATAGGCGCTACTTGAACTAGCTAAATACCTCAATGAAAATCTTTGACAAAATAAGCGCTACTTGGGCATACCTCAAATAAAACTTTTGACATAAAAGATGAAACGTGGGAGGACACTGTACGAGATAGAACTACATGGCCTACTACAATTAACACATAAAAAAGGATTCGATCCTTGTGAAAACGTAGAAATGCAGCAGATCAACAGCAGATACCACTAGATAAAAAGCCATTGGAAAATCAAACACCATCTAAAGTGATTACATCATACCCAGCTTGTCCAATGACCTTTGCTGCCAGCGTAGAGAGTCTGGCCATCTATATAATCACAGTCAAACACATAATTCTATCTGAATATCATAAAGTAGATGTAATAAATGGTCATCATCACTTGTAATGGACAAGCAACAAGTCCCATGGTCACTCAGTTAACTACCTAGTTAGTAAGTTTTTGCATTTGTGTGTTTTCCTATACGCTTCTAGTAAATCGTAAGACCTCCTAATCATTTACTTACAATGTTTGCCTAATGTATAAGTAAGTGTGTTATACGTTTAAATATGTATAGGTCGTGTAACAAGGCTATCTAGAAGTTAGTCATCGATTTATCTAAACAATTGGACCACCATGTACAATATTGCAGCTTCTTTGTTGCTAATTGGAAACTTTTTACAGGTAGGTTTTTCTACTATGACGTACGTATTAACCTAGAATCTGTTGGCTGTTGTGATGTCTATGCAATATTTACGTTTAGTAGATTCTCATTACTTTCTGAATAATCTGGGTGCACAACTGTTAATGGTTGGAATTGAACCATTTTTTGTTTGAGAAGCGTACAACCTCTTAACAACAGAATCGATGATATTCGCTGATTGGACATCATTCAAGCTATCGACTGTGTCAACCTGATCATTAACTTCTCGCGGTTAACTGAATTGTACTTAAATCATTGTTCCTGATGTTGTGATTTATATATATATATATATATATATATATATATATATTCATTCATTCATTTTCGTTTTGCGCTGAAGTTAGCTCATGGGGCAGAGGTCAGATCTCTCCAATTCTGTCTGTTCGAAGCTATTCTGTGCAGTTCTTGAATAGTATGGATATTGATTGTTTTACTTTCTCTAATTATTGTTCTTCTGATTGTTTCTTTTGGTCTACCCCTATCTCTTTTGCCTGTAGATATCCATTCAAGAGATAAGAGAAGTAACAGAAGTCTGTTCATTCCAATTCTTTTTTCATTTATATATATATATATATATATAAAGAAGTTATACATATATATTACAGAAGTCCAATCCAATTTAGAAATGCCCATTCAAATACAAGATGAGAAAATATCCTATGTAATATATCCTTGTTAATTCAAGTGAGAATGAGAGTTCTTAGAAGTTGTATAAAACTAATTCCATTCTATGGAAGTGAATCTTGGACAATCAACAAACTAGTAAAAATGTATAGAGGCAACGGAGACGTGGTTTTATACAATAAGAACACCATACGTAGATATATATCCAAATAGAATAATGGAGATATATTGAAAGAAATTAATTTTAAAAAGGGAGCTGCTTACATGCATCAGAAGAAGACAGTTTATATTTGTGTGCATCACGAGAAGAGGGAAGGTGGAACACATCGTGACAACAGCCAAGTTGAAGAGTTAAGAGGGGTAAAGGTAGTCTAAAAGAGAAGATGCTAGAAAGCCTTGCACTTATTGTGGCATGTGGGAACATAGGTATCGGAAAGTATTGACAGCCCACGAACAGAAAGCTGTGGTAATACATGTTAACCAACTCCACACGATATGGACTATAAGAAAAAAGGTTGACAAAAGTTAAACAACTTTAAGAAAACTCCTGAATATAAAAGTACTAGCAGAATATTTCTGTACAACAAACTGTTATACTGAGCTACTACATCTTGCAGTATCCTTGTATCACCGCCCAAGTTGATATATCGGACAATCGAGCCAAATAAAACGGAGACACCGTGAATCTCAGACCTGTGGACTATGCCCTGCTGGAAATATAACTGAAACATTGTCTTGCTACAGAGAAATATAGAGGAAGTGGGAGACCGAACGATAAATTAATCCTTGTATCTAGAGGTTAAGCTATCAGGTACCGGGTTCAAATCCAGACTCATGCAGTAGTTGGTCAATGATGGCATGACGCCATTGTGCCTATGATAGGTCCACTGAGAACTCCGTATCCAAACATTAAGCCTCCATTCATATGTTGGGATGTGACGGTGACACCTGAGGTCCCTGTATGTCACCTGGAGGCGCCGTTTCCCAAAATTCGATGTAATCTACCAGTATGGTGTCCGTGGAGTGAGACCCCCCTGAGGCCGGCCACTCCGAGTGTAGCCACTTTTGCCTGGCTCAAATTTCCATTTAGATGAGTGTGGACTATGAATATATCATATATCCTAATTAAGGGCAACGACACGTGGCAGTGGTTATCTCTCCGCTCTACGGAGCTCTGTGGCAGAAGCTGCTTGAATACCTACTGTAAGGTGCAAACTCTGCGGAGAGGATCACAAACTCGACCATGCTCTAGATGTGGTCTGGGCGTTATAAATGACTACCTCCTATGTCCAGGTTGCGGGGTTCACAAAGTTTATAATCGAGATTGGATGCGCAGGGCCCGATCGTCGTATCAGGCAGAATGATTTCGACTAGCCAAAAAAAACCATTTAGAGAAAGGTGGAGTATACATATACCTATGACATACCACGAGAGAGCCCGCATACCTCGAGATGAATTTGAACGAGAGACAGAGGTTCGTCCGCCACGATCTCGTGCAGCTCTACAGGAGCTCGCCGAACGGTTCAATGTGCACAGGAAGCAACATTCAACGCTTCACATTCCAGATGCACCTATTACGGAAGCGGTGATGACTCAGCCACTGACTCCAAGTCCGGTACCTCCGCCACGTAGACGGAGACAAGAGTTAAATTTGAAGGAAGTATTGCAGGAATTTGACCCACTAGATAGCCATGCAAGACGCAAGGTGGGGGGGGGGAGTAAAGACGAGGGATCCCTTGCTTTTGTTGCAGACAACCGAACCTAACCGTACTGCCCCACCACATTACAGTCTGGTAAAAGAGATCGTCGATATTTTCAAAGACTATAGTGCAGGACTGCCCATAGGACACAGACTCGGATACAGACCTCTGGAATTTCTAGTGGCTATGATCCCTAACACCTCACTCCTAATAGAAGAAGAGATGATAAACCAAAGTAATCCTGACTCTTAGATATTACTATATAATCATCCGCTGTGATGGGAAAGTCAAATATTGGGTCATATATCGTGACGAGAACGCTGTTAAACACGTATACGCAAGCCTCAAACCCGAACTTGATAGGATGAACAGAGAGTTCGCTACACCAGCCAGGATGCAGATGACATCCGCCGATAATTGCGCGTTTAAAACTGCTAAGAACTGTTATATATGCGGCAGTACACTAGGCAAGAAGCGGGTTGGCGACCACTGTCACATCACAGGCAAGTTCCGCAGAGCAGCCCATAACGAATGCAATCTCAAGCTGCGTATTCGCCCATATATAACACAAGTGCATGTAGTATTCCATAACCTGCGCGGCTATGATGGTCACCTATTAATGCAAGCCCTGTGGGTCACAGATTGGGGAACGCGGATGGTGAGCTATAAAACTGCGGAGGGCGAGTGGAAAGAGAATGAGGCGCCTCTTGATAAAATCAGCTGCATCCCAAACAACATGGAGAAGTATATGATGTTCTCTGTGGGCCAGCTGCAGTTCATCGATTCGCTTCAGTTTATGAACAGCTCCTTGTAGCGGCTCGTGGCAACCAAATCATAACTCTGTGAAGCGCGATACCCCACATGTGACAAACTAGTAGGGTTCGGAGGAGTGGCCCGTGAAGGTAAAGATGTGATCTCCTAGGCCCATGCCCCATGTGTACAACACCTGTTGCGCAGCGAGCGTTTTGGCCTATACTGGAAAATAAATTTTCTTTCACCATTGATGCAGAAAGGTACGAAACTCCAGCTCACCTATTATTGCGAGAGGGTGTCTACCCTTATAAGTACGTCGATAACTTTGAGATATTCAACGAGACGCAGCTGCCACCTGATGAAGCCTTCTATAGTCAGCTTAGTAGAGAGCACATCAGCGATACAGATTATCAACACGCTCTGATGGTCTGGAAAGAATTCGGCTGCAAAATGTAAAAAGGACCTATATGTCGTCCACTATCGTAACCTACAGCTGTATCACGCACTGGGCATGCGAGTCACGAAGATCCATCGAGCCATAAAGTATGCGTGGTGACCTACCATATTGGGTCGATCGCTCGCCTTTGGTCACCACCTTCCTGCTCACCTGGTTGGTAAAGATAACAGATCTGGGCGTCATAGGAAATAAACTGCTCCTCGAGCCCTACCGGACGACCCAGGACTACAGAGGAGGTCCGCTCTGTCACTCGCTGGAGACCTACAGTATCCACATGCTTTTTTCCTGTCAGCCAAGTCGGTTCATCATTGAGTGCTTTCAAGACAGCTGGGAGCCGTGCCACCCATTCCGATGATCGCGTGGAAGACCCACGGGCCGCGAGAATTAGCTCTTGGGCATACTGGTGCCCAAAAAATCCGCTCATCCAGAGTGCGATTGAATCTCTCCACAATACTCTGGTCACTGACGGGAAACATCAGCGGTGAACTCACTAACAACTTAGCCAACCTTTCAAAATTTGATAAGGAGATTAAAGACCGTACACTCACTCTCCCCTCAACTCCAAAAGATACATGAGGACAGAAAGAAGAAGAAAATAAGGAGAATTCCCACCAGAAGGCGACGGTTGTGGAATCGCGAACGTTAGATGCGTCTGTCCGGAATCGTGAAATAGAGCTGCTGCGCGAACTTCACTTGGAAAGGTCTTCTCGATTGGAAGCCATATCTCGTAATCGTGATGTTCTGTGAACCCAGATCAATCGGATTCGCGAAACATTAACTAAGGTTCTCATTGAAGATGCAACGTTGGGTGAGAAGCTGGAAACCTAATTCAGAGAGCTCGGCCTCACTATCGCATCAATAATCACAGCGCTTGGTATGGTGATCTCGACTATTGTATTAGCCCCCCAGAGCCGTAGCATCTGTTGTCATACCTCCTACACCTACGCCTACTCCAGAACCTTCACCTACTCCAGAACCTACTCCGGGAAACGGTGGTTTAAAGGAATGGATAAAACAGCGCCTTCAAGACCTCGCACACCTGATCGGTAAGCTCGCAGAGAAAGTGGCGGTGCAATTCCAGGAACAATAGGCAGTATTGTATCATGGCTCCTTTCCACAGCTAAGTCAGCTGTCGGATAGCTCGCTGGAAATTTATGGGCGCTCATAGTTGCGGTCGGTGGCCTGCTCTTTGTGGCTGTTAAAGAGTGGCTATCGAAGAAACCAAAACGAGAGTAGCCCGACTGTGATACCTCCTACAATGAGTACGATCTTTTCAAGTACTTTTTCAGTGCTGGTCTGCAAGTACTTTATCAGCTACACTAACGGTTGACATAGGTCCCTGTGATGTGGCAGCGGGCTGTCGTTCATGGTATGCTTGGTTTGGCCCCTGTTCCGGTAGTGCCGGCGGTGGTGTTGGCCTCGCGTTTACATGATAATTAAGCCCAACGTCATGTCGGCTTTGGCCACCTGGATCATGCTATTATTCATACGGAAAGCTCAGAAATCAACGGCAAAATACTGAGCGTATTTACATTGCCTAGAAAATGTATACAACCTGAAAATGATGGGCTGATGGTTATGTCATAAATAGGATATGCTAGAAGACTATTAACACCCGAAGTTGGATATGCCAGTGCATTGTCACACATACAGAACGGTACAGATCTAAAGAAGAAAGAATTATGTATGTGAAACATTCACGGATATTGAAATATTCTAACGGAAAAGATAAGACAAAGTATAACTTTGTTAATACATGAAGTTGTGGAAAAAAAACCAAGAGTGATTAAAATAAATTATCTTTGAAAAGCACGTTAACAATTTTTTTAAACAATAAAATCAAACAGTACAATGGTACCAAATATATAGATTTATACCAGAGATAGGCAAACCACGGCCTTGAGACAATATGAGTCCAGCAAGGCTGATTTAAAATTACTTTATTTACTGACCTCTGAGCTCACACAATATCAAATCACGAGCTATCTCAGCTATGCAGTAAACCACGTCGCACAATATAGATACAGATCAAAATGAATTATATCACAACTTTGATAATACAAGTTGGTCTTATGTAAGGACAACTGAGGCTTTGGGAGACTGCATCTTGTGTCAACTTAATTGACGAAAATGTGACGGGGAAATCTGCTACTTTGATAGTAGAAACTACTTTGATCATAGGATACTAAAAAGCTCTTCATACCTTGCGGATAGTAAGTAATGCCTATTCCCTTCGACTAATACTGAATTTGGTCCGCGGACTAGACATAGTTGCCAACCTATATTTTATTCAATGAAGAGAGTAACAACATTTTTACCAAAATAAATGGGGAAACAACATCAGAGTTTCGACCAGGAAGTCTTTATCAGAAATATATACATTCGTAATATCTTAATATTTATAAGCTCTACAGAAAATAACCATTACAATGAATAATTTTTCAGATAGCAACGGGCGACGCCATTATATCATTGAAATTCGTGACACTATCGAACGATCTAGGTTGGAAGAGTAGTGGATGTTGTTGTGATGGAATACTCAAATTATGTCTCTCACCTTGTGATTATCGCTTCATCGTTTGTCTGGACCGTTCTGAGGGGTCAGTATTTAACCAACATTTCTATTATTTTGTTTTAAATGCAACATTATAGCCTTGAATGTGACCGTCATGCTCATGTTGATAGTAACCCAGGCTAAGTCAATCATCAGCCATTGTTATACCAGCTCACAGCTACAGGGATCATTTCATCGTAAAGCACATAAATCAAAAGCTAAAAGACAAATCTACCGATTGACACGGGAGGAACGTCAACAAACTTGCACGTCCTCTTAGTTCCACCATCACACTCACCACTATCACAACTTTCATCGCAGTAACCACTATCACCACTATCACCACTATCACCACTATCACAACTTTCATCGCAGTCACCACATTCATCACTATAATCACAATCACCACTATCATCACAATCACCACTATCATCACAATCACCACTATCATCACAATCACCACTATCATCACAATCATCACTGTCATCATCACAATCTTCATCATCAGCATCACTATTATCATCACTATAATTACAATCATCACTATAATCACAATCATCACTATAATCACAATCATCACTATAATCACAATCATCACTATAATCACAATCATCACTATAATCACAATCATCACTATAATCACAATCATCACTATAATCACAATCATCACTATAATCACAATCATCACTATAATCACAATCATCACTATAATCACAATCATCACTATAATCACAATCATCACTATAATCACAATCATCACTATAATCACAATCATCACTATAATCACAATCATCACTATCATCACTATCACCACAATCATCACAATCATCACAATCATCACAATCATCACTATAATCACTATCACCACAATCATCACAATAATCACATTCTAAAATATCATCACAATCATCACAATCTAAAATATCATCACAATCATCACATTCTAAAATATCATCACAATCATCACAATCATCACATTCTAAAATATCATCACAATCATCACAATCTAAAATATCATCACAATCATCACATTCTAAAATATCATCACAATCATCACAATCATCACATTCTAAAATATCATCACAATCATCACAATCTAAAATATCATCACAATCATCACATTCTAAAATATCATCACAATCATCACAATCATCACTATTATCACAATCACAACTATCATCGTCACAATCAACACTATTATCACAATAACTAGCATAACCATATTCATCCTCATCAAAACGTCACTGTGATCAATATCATCACCCCTACCATTATCGACATTATATTCCTTTCCCATCAATCGTCCAACGAAAGAAATATTCCAGAATCTGTCTCGAGGATGGATTAAAGGAAATAACTATACACACCAGGACAAGCGTCTACGTAGACAGTTATCGGATCTACCAGGGATAACAATATCACTGATATCTCAACCAGTACACACCCCATGGGAAAATCAGACTTATCTACCAGTGACAATCCCAACAACAATAACAGGTGTGTATGAGGAGGAACAGCAGAATAATCTACAGAAAAGTGTTACAGCTCTCAGCTTCCTGGATGAAACTTACCCACGTGATCTCTGGATGGATATGGATGGATCAGCGCAGAATGCAGTAAGAAATGGGGGAAGTGGTGTAACGTGGAATATCCAGATGGCACCACTGATACCACAAGTATACAATGGGGAATTACTACAAAAACTATGAATCTTATGTCACAGCTAATTCATGCAGCAGCAGAGAAAATTTTAACATGGAACAGTACCTCACACACTATTGTAATACTGATATATGTTCAGTAACATGGAACAGTACCTCACACACTATTGTAATACTGATACACGTTCAGTAACATGGAACAGTACCTCACACACTTTTGTAATACTGATACACGTTCAGTAACATGGAACAGTACCTCACACACTATTGTAATACTGATACACGTTCAGTAACATGGAACAGTACCTCACACACTATTGTAATACTGATACACGTTCAGTAACATGGAACAGTACCTCACACACTATTGTAATACTGATACACGTTCAGTAACATGGAACAGTACCTCACACACTATTGTAATACTGATACACGTTCAGTAACATGGAACAGTACCTCACACACTATTGTAATACTGATACACGTTCAGTAACATGGAACAGTACCTCACACACTATTGTAATACTGATACACGTTCAGTAACATGGAACAGTACCTCACACACTATTGTAATAATGATACACGTTCAGTAACATGGAACAGTACCTCACACACTATTGTAATACTGATACACGTTCAGTAACATGGAACAGTACCTCACACACTATTGTAATACTGATACACGTTCAGTAACATGGAACAGTACCTCACACACTATTGTAATACTGATACACGTTCAGTAACATGGAACAGTACCTCACACACTATTGTAATAATGATACACGTTCAGTAACATGGAACAGTACCTCACACACTATTGTAATAATGATACACGTTCAGTAACATGGAACAGTACCTCACACACTATTGTAATACTGATACACGTTCAGTAACATGGAACAGTACCTCACACACTATTGTAATAATGATACACGTTCAGTAACATGGAACAGTACCTCACACACTATTGTAATACTGATACACGTTCAGTAACATGGAACAGTACCTCACACACTATTGTAATAATGATACACGTTCAGTAACATGGAACAGTACCTCACACACTATTGTAATACTGATATATGATCAGTACTACATTACAATGCAATATACTACCAGAGTTAAAAGACCTGAACATAACAGATTAAACAGCAATATTTATACACATTTTTAATTGGCACATCGACAAAGTATACATGTGGACAAGACAACCAAGCTTCAGAGCATATCCTTTAAGAATGTACAAACTATGACACATTAAGGTGTACACACTGGTTTTCTGATACACCTATGAATGTTAAACTCTATGGCACAAAACAAGAAATGGAAAGCACTGTCCAATTTATACAAGAAACAACACTGCAGCTATACATATTATTAGCGAACAATGTATGCAAGAAACAACACTGTAGATATACATATTATTAGCCAACAACGTATGCAAGAAACAACACTGCAGATATACATATTATTAGCGAACAATGTATACAAGAAACAACACTGCAGATATACATATTATTAGCGAACAATTTATGCAAGAAACAACACTACAGATATACATATTATTAGCGAACAATTTATACAAGAAACAACACTGTAGATATACATATTATTAGCGAACAATTTATGCAAGAAACAACACTGTAGATATAGACATTATTAGTGAACGAAAGAAGAAGAAGAAAATCGCTATCATAATGACTAAATGTAAATAATGATTTTCTGATTTCTCGCAGAAGTTCCAGAGATATGACATCATGCTCTTTCGGCAAATTTGCATCCCGGATGATCCCTAATGCTAATTCCATAACATTTGAAGACACATTTGGTGGCGTGGCTAACCCAATGCTGTTCAGAACCGATTACTGGCCAGTAAGAATTTTCGTATTGTCTATTGTCTATCCCAGGTGGATGATGGTAAGAATATCCACACCTGCCGTTAATTGTACTGGTGGTGACTTAGAGCTTTAGTTGTCTATCCAAGGCCAGATGTGTCGCCTTGGCTGTGATGAATCCGTATTCGTTCAGTGTTGTTTTGGTTGTATCTATCCATCTTCTTCTAGGTCTTCTTTTCGACCTGTATCCTTATCTTCTTATGTTATATGTTCTTATTGGTTGTTTATGGTTCATTCTCATAAGGTATCCAGACCATTTCATTTGTTGTTTCTCCATGTATTATGTACATGGTCTTGTACCGATTCTTCTCCTGATTTCATCATTTTTAATTGTGTCTAGTTTGATCACTCTTGCAGCTTTTCAGGCATTTAATCTCACATGTTGTAGGTTTGCTCTGCTTGGCTGCTGTCAGCGCCCATGTCTGGCATTGAAAGCAGTGTGTTGGCATAAAATTACAGTTTACCATCTGTTCCTTGACTTCCATCTTGATCTTTGGGTTGATTAGTAATGGTGATAGCTGGTATGTCACTATGTTTGCTTTATGGCATCTTGTTTCAATATCTCTGTGTAATTTTCTGTTGTCTGTGAATATACTTCCCAGGTATTTAAATTCAAAAGTTTGTTTCACTTTCGTTTTGCATAGTTTACTGGATATTTGGTGACTTGATGATTTTCCTTACTTCGGATTTTCTTATAATTTGTATAATACTATCGACCGTATTAAAACTGGGGTTTGGATATCAGGGTTCAGGGTGCAAAGAATAGGATCAATTTCTTTCCAACATGTCGTAGCAGGCAAAGAAGGGAAAATATGAGCAAGTTGTTGACAACGCACCGCTTGTGAATAAAGAAAAATTGTCATTGCATGTCTTGTCTAGTTGTTTTTTTTTTCTCTATCAAACGGTTACCGTGGATGACGAAGAAACGAGGGCCAGTGGACACTGTACATTTGTCCTATGTGGAAAACTTCTAAATGACGAGAAATTCATAATTTATAATGAAGTTGGATGTGTCAGACCAAATGAAGATAATGCTGATAAAGCTTTAAACCATGGCGCAGAACATCTGCTTACTTCGGACTACACCCTACTAACTAGCCACTAGCGCTAGTTTGAGAACAAGCGCCGAACAAGACAATGAAGACAAGAGATACATAAAAAATTACATAAATTATAACCTAAAACGTGAACAATCATCGTCGTCAAGTGCCGTGCCAGATGGCGTTAGATGGTCATTGATCCTCACAACATTATGTCCACAATGTAGTGTGTCATCTACGTTACTGACATTCTGCAACTTTATGATGTTACATTAACTGACATCTTCTCTCCTCTCTGGTATCCTCTATCTCGTTTTTACCTCAGGCTAGCCTGTTGTTGGCTGGAGGTTGTATTTAAAAACCTTCTCTTCTCATGATGTGGCCAATTGATAGTGGTTATTTATTTTCTGCCATTGAAAAGTAACTTTATTATTATTCTAACCCCAGTCGGTTCCCATCCATACAACCATACAACAATACATCTATACAAACCATACATCTATACAACAATACATCCATACAAACCATACATCTATACAACAATACATCTATACAACCATATATCTATACAAAATACATCCATACAAACCATAAATCTATACAAGCATACAACTATACAACTATACAGACATGCAAACATACATTTATACAACCATACAACTATATAACCATACAAACTTTCATCTATGCAACCATACAACCATACAACCATGCAAACATACAACCATACATCTATACAACCATACAACTATACATCCTTCAACCATACAACCATAAAACCATACAACCATAAAACCATAGAACCACACACCCATACAACCATACATCCATACAACTATACACCCATACAACCATACAGCCTTACATCCATACAACATACACCTATACATCCATACACCTATACAACCATACACCAATACAACCATACATCCATACAAACATACATTCTTACATCCATACAACATACTCCCATACAACTATACATCCATACAACCATACACCCATATAACCATACATCCATACATCCATAGAACCGTACAACCATTTAACCATACAACCATACATCCATACACGAATGAAACAATACATCCATACAACCATACATCCATACAACCATACAACCATACACTCAATACAATCATACAACCATACACCCATACACCCATACAACCATACACCCATACATCCATCCATCCATACAACCATATAACCATACATCCATACAACCATACACCCATACAACCATACACGCATACATCCATACAACCATACATCCATACACGAATACAACCATACAACCATACATCCATACACGCATACAACCATATATCCATACAACCATACAGCCATATTAACTTTATAAATTTCCTTCTTTCCAGGTCTTTTCCAAAATAAATATTTACACCTCATCCACGGATGAATAATAAAAGGCAAGGGAGATCATCGTTGAAAATACAAATTATTAATAAATATTTGCATTTATTTTCTTTCGCTGTCTGCCAAAAAAATGTAGTGACATCTACCGGTAATGATTATTCGAATTCAATCTAATAGTTTACTTTTCGAAAGGTTGAACAGTGGTTTATGATTGACTTTGTTATACATCTTATTGAATGTATTGTTTCCCCATATGTACTGCTCTTTCTCAGTGAGGCATTAAGTTGCATGTCAAGAGAATTACTTAATGCAACGTAACTTCCTAGCTGAAAGCAATAATCCCTAAAGTTATTCGAAAATATCTACTGTGTAAACTGGACGTCCAGAGTGAAATTCAAAATCAGGACCTCTTGAGCACAAAGCGAACAGCTTTAAGTACTACGCCATGGAAAGTTCAATTCTACTTTCGAATAATAAACAAAAGAATTTGTTTGTGTTTCTTAACTACATTGCTTGTTTCCTTGTGTTAGATATTCCTTCTTCTATCTAATTCTTCGTTCTCTTGTAGGAGTAATAAGTTGATATGAATTTCTACAATCAACTTAGCTGTGATTACAAGACCAGATGCAAGATAAAAGAACGAGTCCATCAGAGTTTTTCAGATGGTTTATTCTATTAGAGTAATGAATCTCACTTTGGTTGAATCTTTCAAAGCACAGGGTTCTGTGAAATGTCTATATGGTGCTATTCAGCAGACAGGACAGAACATTTTTCATCCAACATTAGGGAGACGTGCGTAACATCTAGTTATGTGCAATAGAGGCCGAATCATCAGCCTTATTTTTATCTGTATATGTGGTCATAGCCTTTGGCCGATCATATAAAAGTGCCAGGCATCATCATCATGTTTGTTTTCGAAGGTGTCTCCTCTAGCGTTTGATACATCAACGTTATAATTACATGCCGTCTCCGCAACGAAGGTTCGCTGCAATGAACCTTCAGCATGCCTTTTCTATTGCCTTGGTTGTGCACTATGCTATACTGTAACCTGTCCATCTCGTGATGTTCCTCTCATTTGTATCTTTGCCTACCTCAGCCTCCCGTCAAATAATGTTTTCAACAAGGTGGCATGTCTTTTAGAATGTTCAAAATGCTTTATTTCTTTGATCTTTATTTATTTCGAAATAAATAGACATACGAAATGTTGTTAAATCCTCTTTATTCGTGTTTTATATATCCACGAAGTTCTCCCTATTATTCGATATATCAACATCTCAAATGCGTCAATCTTCTAGTTGTTAGTTCATTGTCCATGTTTCCGAATCACACATTAATATATGTAACATTTTATAATTCACATTTTGATCTTGTTTGTAATTTGTTTAGATGTGAATATTTCCGTAATGTCAGTGAAAGTACTTTTTGCCATTCCCATTCTCCTCTTAACTTCTGTATCACATCTACCATCATTTGTGATTATGTGTCCAAGATATTGGTACTTTTCTACTTGCTGGAGTATCTCTCCGAGTATTTTTATGTTTGGCACCTTCTGTGTTTCCATGTTTTCCTTCTGCGATTTTGTTGAGTAGCATTTGATAAGCTGGTATATAATCTGCAAGATAACGGCATGTTTGTTTTGAAAGTTGTCTCTCCTTTCCTCCGATACACCAGTCATCATCATCATGAGCAGACACATAACTCTTCAGGGACGTAGGGGTACCACGTGGAAACATCAACACAAACATTTCGTCATGACTCTCCATTATTAGTTCTTTGTTTGAATGTGGGGAATCTTAATTCCGTCCAGTCTTTAATTTTATCAATCCATACTTTCCTCTAACCTCCACTTCTTCCTCCAACCTCAACGATTTCCTGCAAGATAGTTTTGGAAAGAGAATCGTGCCTCATCACGTGGCCAAACCACATAAGTTTGCGACCCCTCACCACTGTCATCAGATGGTCTTATTGGCCTACAAGAATATTTATTTTGCTTTTCACGTATATGTTGGTTTTTTGTTATGTATAATGAATGCGCAGTATTCTTCTGTAACATTTGTTTTCAAAAGTCTATATTCTCCTCTCCATTTCTGCTGCAAATGCCCAACTCTAACATCCGTACAAAAGGGTAAGTATTATTAGAGATTTATATAGGTTTGTTTTCACTGCTATACCTATTTTGCTCTTCCATATGATATTTAATCTGGACATTGTAGCCACTGCTACTTCACGTCTAGTATTTATTTATTTTATTGTGCTTCCATTGCTGCTCATATTAGATCCTACGAATTCATCAACTTCTTCTAGTTTCTGTCAATTCACCCAGATGTTAACATGAGTCGCGTTGTCATCTCTGTTGTCATTATTTTGCTTTTCTAGATGTGTATTTCCATGTAATAAGTTTTTCAATTATTTTCAAATTTAGAAGTAAGTTCTAAATTGTATTTCTTATTCAATATTATTTCTCAATGAGAAGAAGCTGTGAGTATGAATGTTCATGTTAGATGTTCCAGATTATGAAAGTTCATGTTAGATGTTCCAGATTATGAATGTTCATGTTAGATGTTCCAGTTGTGATTAGTTGTTTGTTAATTTAGAATATTTCCAACAATGATTATTTATTAACCAACATTTTATACAACTCTCAGCTGCAGGCCAGGTTGAAGGTCCACATTCTTGACGTAGATCTGTTGCTACACAGAGAGGAACATGTCGGCTTTATAGAACATGTGTTCCATGTTAAACCCAATACAGTAGCTCAACAGATCACCATTGGCTACCATATTCTGTAAGACAAAAATCTTGTGTTTAAAAAAAAATAAAATGCTGTATTAAATAATCAACCCTCATAATAGATAAGAATGATTGTTCATTACTTTATCTTACTTATCTGAAACTCTATACTTAATTTAATTCTTTACTCTCTTCATTACGTTATCATTCTTATCTGAAACTCTTTTGCTCATTTAGGTGCATCTGTGGGTCTCACCAATGGCCCACTAGACAAAGCACCCATGCAACAGACAACTTTAGTAGATGACATGCCATTATATTGTGGTTATCTTCTTATAAAAGCTTCATGGCATGTCATCTATACAATTATACTTATATTTTGTTGTTGAAATGTGTTTCATGTTTGCTTGAATATATGTATGCACCCTCTGTGGTTGGGAGGGAGCCAGAGATGTATTGTGCAGCACTGGAGATGAGGAAACTGACCACTGTTTTTTCCTATGGCTGAGACCCATCATAGAGGCACAGTGACTCAGAACGTGACAATCCTTTTGACTTGAACATTTGGTTGCATGCCTGGAGCAATAGAGAAGATCGTCATAACCAGTAGTAAATTGATGGCGGGGAATGAGCACAGTGACCTCTATCTTTACTACAGTGGCTCGGAACAGTGCATCGGTTGAAACCTACCTTCCTGGAGGTGTGATAGTTATTCTCTGGCTCTGGCCCGGGGATGGGGCGAAAATCCACAGACTACCCAAAAATATAATGCCATTTAATGGCATTAGGTCAAAGGGCATGAGCCCATGGATCGCTGGATCAGCAACCAACCAACCACCAACCATCTAAAACTCTATATTTAATTATTTACTCTCTTCATTATTCTATACTTCTTCTTTACTCTTTTCATTACTCTATACTTGTTTCTTCACTGTCTTCACTACTTTATACTTCAATTCTTTACTTTTTCACTGCTCTATACTTCAATTCTTTACTCTTTTCACCACTCTATACTTTAATGATTTACTTACTTCAATTATTTACGAAGAGGACACTTACTTTTTTTAAACCTAGGAACCTTGTTTCGTGTACTTACCTTGCAGTCCTGCTTCACTTGCTTACCCTGTGGTCCGTCTTCGGTTGTTTACCCTTTTGTCGTACTTCAATCTACATTTCGGTCCTGTACTTCTGTACGATTCTATACTCGGTGGTCCCCCTTCTGTTGTTTATCCTGTGATCTTTCTTAAGCTGTCTACCTGGTTGTCCTAGTACAGTTTACAGTGCGGTCCTAATTTAGTTGTTTACGCTAAAGACCTATAGCATATAAACTGGCGTCACAGATTTTTTCACCGAGATTTCCTACTTCAGTATTTATACACTGAGTTTCTGTTCTCTACGTTAATCTGATCTTCCTTAGCATCTTTAGCTCCCATACTTCAACCTTGTCACCCTTAGCTACCTTACTCCCTTACTTCAATCTTTTTAACCTTATCTGAATTACTCCCTTACTTCAATCGTTTTAACCTTATCTGAATTACTCCCTTACTTCAATCTTTTTAACCTTATCTGAATTGCTCCCTTACTTCAATCTTGTTACCCTTAGTTCCCTTACCCCTTTACATTATCCTTTCTAATTAAGTAACATGTACGCACTTTTCAACCGCAGACATTAGTCCAATGTGGTTTTATCGGAGCTTTACAATCATAATAAAAAAATGAAGGTGCAATTTCTACCTTTAGCTCACTTACTTCTTATTTTAGTACCCTTAGCTCCCTAACTTCTTATTTTAGTATCCTTAGCTCCCTCACTTTTTATATACAATAAAGTTAATACACGGCATTTATTAATGCCGTAGGGCTGTGAAATATTAGAAATCTCAAATTTCAGTGGCTCTACTATATGACGGTGGCAGCCATCTCTTCCTCGCATTCTTTGCTTACAGATGAATCCGGTACCCAGTTAAGGCTAGGTCCATCCGGAAGCCATTGCTGTCTGAAAAAAACATCTCTGTCTCAACTGGGGAATGAACCCAGGACCATTAACCACTAAGGTAGTGCACTAACCACTGCTCTTCTCTCCCCCTCCCCCTTCATATATACGTATTTCACTATAGCTGAAGGTACTAGTGACTGGATTACCAGAACTCGACCTCCCCTATTTTATTTATTGTTGTACAGCTCTGGTATAATCAAATTGAACTAACATTCGAAAGTTCAAAGTAGCACATCTAAGGGGTACTTTTTGCTTAACTCTCTTACTTCAGTTTTTTTATTCTTATCTCCCTTACTACATTGTATTTACTGTTATCTCCCTTGCTTCAGGTTTTTTTTAACTCATTGTTTCATTTTTCATTGAAACCTCGTTAGATGTTGGTTTCATTATAGAGCGACGTTGATCAGATTGATGATCACGCTTGAAGACTATGTTTACTATTGGGATTTCTCTTCTAGTTTGAGCAACATTCTGAATCTCTCTTGTTTCAATATCATGCATTAACTGATACGACTGTGCTAGTCTATTGTGTTGACGAAAAAAATCGATTGATTTTATCAA
The DNA here is from genome assembly GCA_034231615.1 of Meghimatium bilineatum. Lineage (NCBI taxonomy): Eukaryota > Metazoa > Mollusca > Gastropoda > Stylommatophora > Philomycidae > Meghimatium > Meghimatium bilineatum. The sequence continues at coordinate 47,491,893 of CM067317.1, read as the reverse complement.
GAATTTCTCTTTCGCATGCTCCGTTTGCTTGTCGAAGGTCTGTTGGTTGAGTGCTGTCCAAAACATACAACTGAGCGAACTGTGGAACTTTGTTGTATGGCGGTTGTATAGGAGAAGTTCGATGTTTTGATGCCATTCACGCGAAAGCAAAAGTGAATATTCTCGCGAAAATATGTGTATTTATGGTTTATATTATCAGAGAACATCAAGAGCAGGAACTCGGGATACTCCTACTTATTACCATAGATGTCTTGTGGCTATGGGATTATGATCTTTCACTTTCGGCAACAACTTGTAAACTTGCCATCGATTGGTCGTCCAAATAAATTTTAGCACCACATAATTGACATATAATATCGAAAATTCCACAGTTATGTGCAGCAACACGATCCTCAGCTACATTTGCTGCTTCATTTGAAATTGTTTGACTTCAACGCATTTGTGACAATGAGTTATCCTCGGCGTTGCTCAACAGTTTCATGACACGAAATTTGTCTCTACACCAATTTTGTCGACCTAACTAAGGCAATCGACAAAAGATGAAGGCAAAAGATGACGGTGCACACTCAAACCCCTTTCCAGTGATCAACGGCGTCAAACAGGATTGCGTCCTGTCTCCGACGCTCTTCAGCATGGTGTTCTCTGCCATGTTAAATGATGCCTTCCAGAATACCAGTGCAGGAATTTGTTTTCGCTATCGAGCTGACGGAGGAATATTCAATCTTAGTAGATTGAAGGCCAAGACCAAAACTAAGACGGACATTGTTCGCGATTTCTTGTTCGCTGACGAGTATGCATTAAATGCTACCAGTCTGAAAGACATGCAATACAGCATGGACCTCTTTTCTTTGGCCTGTGATGCGTTCGGTCTCATAATCAGCACAGCGAAGACTTTAGTAATGTATCAACCAGCGCCAGGTGTCTCCTACACAGAACCAGTGATCACAGTAAAGGGACAAAAACTTAATATTGCCAATAAGTTTCTATATCTCGGCAGCATACCATCACAAACTGCGACAATTGATGATGATGTTGCCCTGCGTATTGCTCGTGCCAGTACAGCGTTCGGGAGCATTCGTGCCAACGTCTGGATCGGATCAGGCGTGGTCTCAGTCTGACAACTAAGTTGGACGTGTACCGCGCAGTGGTTCTACCAACACTGCTTTATGCTGTGTCATCCTGGACTAACTATGCGAGACATGCTCGACAGCTTATCTCTTTTCATCTTCGGTGCCTACGAAACCTCATAGGAGTACGTTGGCAGGATCGTGTACCAGATACGGAAATTCTTCAGAAGTCCCATATGCAAAGCATTCATGCAATGCTGACTAGGTCCCAACTCCGCTAGACTGGCCACATCATCCGTATGCCAGACAAGCACATTCCAAAGATATTATTCTATGTGGAGCTATGCGAAGGTAAACATTCAAGTGCAGGGCAGAAAAAGCGCTTCAAGGATCACCTAAAAATCTCTCTCGAGAACTGCAGCATCGATCCTTGCTCCTGGGAGAATACATTACTTGATCGCTCAGCCTTGCACATCCAGATCACTGCTGGCATCACGAAATTTGAAAAAGAAAGAACACTGCGGGCAATCCACAAACGCAAGAAGCGGAAGGACAAACCCGTAAATTCTCCTACCCCGAACCTTCAGCACTCCTGCATGTACTGCAATAGAACTTTCCGTGCACGAATCGGACTCATCGAGCATCTACGAACTCACAAACCAAATTAGTTCATTACTAATTTTAATTATATACTCGTATATAATTATATATATATATATATATATATATATATATATATATATATATATATATATATATATATATATATATATATATATATATATATATATATATATATATATATATATATATATATATATATATATATATATATATATTTATATTGTCCATCGCATTTAATGTTTTTCATGCCAAGCTCACGCATCTTTGCTTGCGAAGGAGGAACACCCTCATCAACAGTTTCATGGTGTCTGTGACGATGTTGGTAATCTCTATTCATAGCTTGTCGATTTTCTCTTTGCGCAGGTGATTCTAGCTTAGCTCAATGCCGATATAAATCAGCGTCATTAGCAAATCGAGTGTGTCTTTGTTGAAGAGTTTCAAATATCAATTCTTTGTATCTCTCTTTCAATTCTACGGCAATGCTCTGCAGCATTTGCGGCACGAATCCGATCGAGTGACTCTTGACTTTGACGACTCAACCATCTAGCTGTTCGCTCTTTTGTTTTTTGACGTTTTTTGCGATTGGATCATCTTCATCCATCATTTTAATCAAATGATATGTATATTTTAAATATAATATATTGTAGATAACTTTAACCACAAACAGATACAGATGATTACCTGTTAGCCTATCAATAATATGTGTATACAAAAATGTCGTCTGCTTTGAATAACGTCACGAAATCAATCGTTTTGATTGGATGTCGCACTGAATTCCGTGACATAAATGTGCTTATTATAGATCGTCCCGGAGGTGCTGACAGAACAAGGCTATTATATTAGAGATGCTTGTCGTTCACTGTCATAATCAAAATTAAGCTCATCAGATATATCAACAAATTGATTCTTTGTTCTCTAACCATCAATTCTGTGACATAGTCACTGACATAATCAGAACACTGCTCATAAAATTTATTTTAAAAATCGATTATTTATTCTCTATTCATCAATTTTGTGAAAATATTCAATTATTTTTTGGCTCTCTATCAGTTTGACGGTTGAGGCTCGTGTCTACTGTGGGCAGAACTACTATGGTATGAACTGTGACAAACACTGCTATCAGAGAGATGACTATATGGGGCACTACACATGCAACAAAGACAACGGCGCAAAAATTTGCAATTCTGGTACTTGATTTGTATTTCATATTTGCTAATAGTACATTAAAATCAATGATGTAAAATTAATCAAGTGGATAAAATCAATGATGTAAAATTAATCAAGTGGATAAAATCAATGATGTAAAATTAATCAAGTGGATAAAATCAATGATGTAAAATTAATAAAGTGGATAAAATCAATGATGTAAAATTAATCAAGTGGATAAAATCAATGATTTAAAATTAATCAAGTGGATAAAATCAATGATGTAAAACTAATCAAGTGGATAAAATCAATGATGTAAAATTAATCACGTGGATAAAATCAATGATGTAAAATTAATCAAGTGGATAAAATCAATGATGTAAAATTAATCACGTGGATAAAATCAATGATGTAAAATTAATCAAGTGGATAAAATCAAGTATCTTGGCACCATTGGCATCAGTATTTCAAAAGATGTGAAACATTCTATGAAAAGCGATTTAGAGTGCTAGGATGTTAATTGAGCCAGTCCTTCTTTATGGATGCGAAGCATGGACGGTAAACAAAATTGCTCAAGATAAGCTGGAGACAACTGAGATGTGGATGAAAATTCCATGAACAGCCAAAAATAAACTAACACAGAAGTCATCAGAGATGACGGAGTAAAATGAAAAATTATAGCGAAAATTAGAAACAGACTGTCAAGATTTCTAGGACATATAATGAGCAAAATCTGAAACATCTAGTAAATACCGGTGTCTCCAAGGGGAGAAGAGACAGAAGAAGACACAGAGAGAAATTTCTCGAAGAGTTGTTACTGTAGCACAAAAAAGATGTCGCCGACTAAATTAAATAACAATACAAGATACAATACAAGAGTTGGGGAGAAACATGATCGCCTATACCACTCGGCATGGCACTTGATTGATTGAATAATACATTAGCTACTTTTAGTATCAGACTATGACCTTTATTTAGGGAAAGCTACTATTTGTTTTTTAATAAGATTAGCACTAAAGTTTTTGCAGACTGTTTACGAATCACACAAAGGTTTTATTTTTTGCTTTTATAATCTGCCCTAAGACTCCTTATCTAACAAAATATACATCATCATCATCATTATTTGCCATGTCTATCAGAGTAGGTAAGCTTTATTCTCCAGGATATTCTGTTATAAGATGTTTTACTGACCATTAACGCGAGGATATCAAATTATCCAATATTTCTCTCTCTCTCTCTCTCTCTCTCTCTGACGATTACTCCCTTTATCTCCCATTCAGTTTTTCTTGTTAAATCGTTTTGAACGTTGTAGAACTCTGATATAGTCAAACTGTTTTAACGCCCGCGGTTGAAAGAGAGGTTCACCATAGGTTCATTTTACTAAACCAACCAATTAAATTGTATTTCAATCATATTCTCATGATTTAGTTAGACAATAACTTCAGACTGGGGGTTTTTTTCTGATGTTGATAAGTAACATTCTTTTGGGGGCCAATTTTTATCAGTACATTTTCATTGCTTTTTTTATATGTCTAGGAGATTCTCAATATTCTTGTAAAGAACCATATCTTTATTTCTCTACTGTCTGTTTAATTATTTTACATGATTCGCTTCCATATGTCACAACTGGCTCTATAGAGGACAATTTTCTTTACTTTTATTTATAAAGTAACAAAGTAACACAAAGGTACACAGGACATTTTTCCTATCACGGAAAACTGTATTTGCCTGTCCTATTCTGTTTCATGTTTCTGATGTGATGTTTGCTGTCCTATTCTGTTTCAAGTTCCTGGTGTGATTTTGGCTGTCCTATTCTGTTTCATGTTTCCGATGTAATTTTGGCTGTCCTATTCTGTTTCATGTTTATGGTGTATTTTGGCTGTCCTATTCTGTTTCATGTTTCTGATGTGATTTTGGCTGTTCTATTCTGTTTCATGTTTCTGATATGTTTTTCCTGTACTACTCTATTTCATGTTTCCGATGTGATTTTTATGTATAATGTTATCAGTGAACACTTATATTTCAGTTAAAAAATTTTCTTCGCAGTGTCACTCCTTCTAATGGCGGTGCCATATGGTCGAGAGCTAGTATGCTACAAGAAATGTATGGCTAATTATCTATTTTATAAACAAAAGCATTGTTGATGAAAAATTTTGTCAAAATCTCCTCCATCCCCTGTCAACAAATGTAAAATATTTTTCAAACTTCCTCCCAAATTGTTGACATAATTAATGGACAGCTTAAAATACAATTTAACGTTCCTATTCTGTCTTTTACAGTTTGTTAACAATACAATTTAATGTCATTGCCAGGTTGGACAGGTCCAAACTGTACCAAAAACAAAAACAATTGTATTGGTATAACATGTCAGAACGGAGGATCTTGTCAAGATCTAATCAATTCATTTCAATGCAACTGTCGAACAGGATTCAGGGGAAAGTTATGCGAACAGGACATTAACGAATGTCTGCAACTAAATGTTTGTAGTCATGGCGACTGCATAAATACACCTGGATCTTTCACGTGCAAGTGTAATAATGGTAAGTAAAGCCTAGGGTATCGCCTAAAGTTAACTAAAACTGTTAATATTCTCTGACAGTTTGTTTATTATATCCATTCGCTAATCCCTTTGTTGTCTTTCAGCAACATAGATAGAAGAATTTTCTGGAGATGGCCCTCGTGTGTGCTAAGTATATTGTGAAATGTGTCACCTCTTTTATTGCTGTGGTCCATCATTTTCATGGTCTGTATCTAGGTCTGCCTTCACTGTATTTGTGTAACATATTGGTTATTTGTCTGATGGTAGTCTGCTTATGTGTGCAAAACATTAAATCAGTTGTATCTTAATATATTCAAAGATTGGGGTGGTGCCGGTTGCGCCGTCTCTTAGCGATATTCCTAGGATTATGCGTTAGCATGTTATTTCAGCTGTCACAAGTATACGTTTGTCTTGTGCTGTCATTTTCCATGTTTGACGTTGGTAGCACAGTGTTTGTATAACAATACTTTCGAATATTGTTTTTTGGTTTTTAAATCTACATTCTTGTTTCTGAAGAATCGTGTCATATGCGCTAGGGCTTTACTACATCTATTGTGTCTTTCTTTGCTACTCTTGCCGTCTGTTGTTATATTGCTTCCTAGATATGTGAATTCTGTCACTTATAATATATATATATATATTGGTGTTTCATTTCGTTCTTCCTATATTTATTAGTTCAGCATTTTCTATATGTATCTTCATATTATAGGTTTGGCATGTTTGATGTAATCTGTCTATTTGTCGTTGTAGTTGCTCTTCTGATGGTGCTATTAGTTTGTGGTCGTCTGCAAATAGGAATTCGTTTAAGTTATCCTTCAGCTTTCTTCCACTGTCTTTGCTTCTTTGCAGATGTGATTTATGTATGTTTTGAGTAATAACGGGGATAGTACACATCCCTGTCTCACTCCCGAGTGAATTTATGTTTGATTATTATGAAAGTAAAATCTGGACTGTGTAAGCTTGTACTTTTTGTATATTTACTTATGTGTGCAGGACAGTAA